>JAMQGT020004875.1:0-17981 GCA_024447675.2 Pterophyllum scalare | reverse complement strand
AATGTTGAGACATAAACTGGCCAAACAGGAAGTAAACTCAGTGCATCAAAGAAACATATCATGTAAGTCTGATCTGGCTTTCCATCAGGTTGCCTGCAGATAGTGAGAATCTTTGTTTTCAAAGCTACAGCAAATGAATCATCTTTACTTTCCAGACCAAAAGGGGGTGTCTCTTCAGACGTGGGACATGTAACATTACTTCATGCTGCATCAGTAAAAGGAAACCATTCTTCAGTTCAGACATGGCTCATTTTGGTCTAAATGTTTCAAAGGAACCAATCCCTGCCAGTCAGTTGCAACGCACTTAAGGCACACAAACACACACACATTCACAGATTCTCGTCTTTCAAACACACACATCACAGATTCTTATCTTTCAAACACACACACACACACACACACACACACACACAATTGATTTGTCTGCAGCAGCTGTTTCACTTTCAGCCTGCATTATGTATTTAACCTCTTCATATTTTTAACATTATTGTTTTATCTTCCTTTGGAAAATCTGTTGCTCTGCTGCCAGAAGAACTCTCTGTTTGTCTGATGGATCATACCCTGCCAGCGCCACACCCTTCACATGAACAAGCTCACAGCTACATTGTTGAGAACCACTTTCATGTGAACACTTATCCAGTAAGTTCACAGGGAAGGATGCTCAGCTTTGAATGTAATATGTGTGGGCAAATCATGTGTTAGGAAATCACTGAGCTGCAATAAGCCACCAGAACATCACAGCTGATCACTGGCATATTTCTTCATTCTTCAGAATATTTCTGCTTCTTTAGGCGATTGGGCATGAGATCAAAACCTGAAAATAAGCTCTATCTGAATATTTAAACAGAGGCCAGCTTTAGCTTTAACAGTAGATTTCACATTGCTGTTCGCATACTTTTCAACTACCGTATTTTTGAAACTTTTGCATAGTTATATATGCATTTATATGAATTTGCTCCTTCCATATATGCAAAAAGATGAACTAAGAGTTAAAACCAATCACATTTATGCATCTTTGATGAGTTTTGGTATCCGAATCATTGTTGAATTTGTTTCAGTGACTTTGAGCACACTTCAGAAACATTGTTGCTAGTTGTGGCATTGGTTTGATGTTGAGTCACCAACATACCAGACAGGTGCAGTGGAGGAAATAAACTCTGTATGACTTTGACAAACCTGTGAGTGTTACTGTTAGTCTGTGGGACAGGAATTCTGACAAATGAGAGGACTGATTTGTTGCGCAAGACTTTTTGTCACGATTTATGCAATGTGACTGACAAGGAAATCTTGAGCAATTATTGCATAATTACAACAACTCAGAGAAACATCTGAGTGCCAACATACCAAACATACGCAGTGTCCTTCTGCGGGTCACACGGGCATTCAGACAAAAGTCCGGTTCAGACATAAAGACTAGAACACGAATGGCTTCATCAAGCTGTTAAAGCAATGGTGGAGCCAGATGTTACTTACACTAGGAGACCATGTAAGTGATCTTTTTCTTTTGTTTTGGATTACAAATCAATGTAATTCAAATAGTCATTTTTTTGGTCACGCACTTTTCATTTAGCTTCAGTGCACAGGTCTCCTTCTACAATGAGAATCAGGAGAAAATATAAAATCTTAAGAGAAACTTCATTCCTTGCTGGTTTTTGGCTGCGAGCAATTAAAAGTTTCTATAGCAATGTAATCCTGAAACACGACTGAAACTATCGATTATTTTAGTAATTGAGTATTCTCAATTACTCCATCAATGAATCAAGTAATCGGATAAGAAATCATTTTTCGTATTAACAGTTCATCTGCATATTGTAACTTAAGTACTGCAGATTTTTCTCTGTGTGAAACAAACAACGGCACAATTGCATTTGCTTGGTCCTCAACCAGGCTGGGCAGCACTGCAGGTTAAGATACTTCTGCATTTGCTTTATGGTGGGGTGCTGCTTTTAATACAAACATGTGCAAAAGCTGCTTTGGAATCAGAACAGACTCTTTTCATTTCATCCTTCTTGTTTCCAGTCTTCATGATTAATTAACTTCTAGCTGAGCCCCTGCTGGAGAAACATGATAATTATAATGATAATGATAATTCTAAAGTCTTCAGGTAATAAAAGATTCAATACTTATTTTCCCCACTATTCAACTAGTTCATTAAGAGGCTTCAGAGTTTAGTGGTTTACATATTTGCTCCAAAAGCAAAAGGATGCTGGTTCAATTCCGTCCGGAGACACAAATCTCCCTTGGGGGTTGCATCTGGTATAAAATTCTGCCAGTAAAGCATCTAGCGCCCCCCGCTGTGGTAACTCCTTGTGACAGACGAGCAGCTGAGAGTAGCTTTGATTCACCTGTGATTCTGATTTTCAGCTTTAAGCTCATGTGTTTCCCTCCAAACTGTCAAAGAAAGCAGAATATTGAGTTCCTCAGCTGTAAGGCTGACCTCACTGCAGGGGTAAATGCAACAACAGTCCCACTGAAATTAAATATAAAATCTCTGTAACAGCCACAAATTTGGTCTCAATTTTAAACACCAATAAATGGCATCAGAAAATGTGAGAAAAACAACTTTTTAAGAAGCACCTTAAGGTCAGGGTGTTCTTCACAAACCAGTTTGATTACCTCATTAAAGAGTTTGTCTTATAAAATGCTGCAGTTTTAACTTGGATTATTCCACTTACACAGAAACACATTAACTGGAAGCACATTCAGCCAATATTAAGGTCCTATTTCCAACATCACACTGCAAATATTGTGAGTAAATCTAACTGTATAAATTGACCTACTACATGGTGTCGGTACAATCCCAGTTAAACTGTTTCCACCAGTATGCTGCTGGTGCTGAGCCAGTTCTGTGTTTGTGGCTTTTAAGATCCAGCCCACATTTATTTTTTCAAAAGAATCAAAAATATACAAGAAGAGATTGATCTGCTCACATAAACAAAAGATGGACGCAGCTTCTGGCACTGAAAAGTGAACCCAGTGCATTGGTGCCTCAAACCTGTATTTTTTCTGATGGCCAGCAGGGGGCAACAAGTCTCGCAGATGTATAAATGTCTATAGGAGAGCAGCCCTCAGGTCTCTGTGACCTCAGTGAACACTTTCCTGATTACATTACTGACTCAGCTGCTAGTGTTTGGTCACAGAATTAAACATGGAGCTCAGTTTGTAAATGATGATCATTATTAGAGTCAGAAAGGAGGATTATCCAGGACACCCTCAGTGTGTGACTTCACCTTCACAGACACCAAGATGGTGATGGTGAAAACACTCAGCTTGAGGCTTCATAACAGGACCTCACTAACCATGATAGCTACATCCATCTTTCATATACAGTCTATGTTCCAAACATGTTTAATATCAACAACACTGTTGGCTTTAAAACCCACCAGGCAACAGCACATTACACAGACCCCAAAATAACCACAACACCACCAAATGATTATCTAAGCAGTAAATAAAAAGGTTCTGCTCAGCACTGAGTGAATGACGGGTGATTTAACATCAAATATCTGTGGTCATCAATGATTTTTCAAATTCAAAGCTTGCTCATGCTGAGAAATCACAACAGAAGTATTTAATCAAGCCTCTGAGCTCTAACACACACAACATCTCCATTTACTGACTGCAGACAAGTGAGCCATTGAGCTGCTTTTTTATGTCGTGTCAGTAGAGGGCGCTGCAGTTGCACCAATCTGCAGTTTAATGCTTCTGAGCTGTAGAGTGATGTCTGCTGGCAGCCCCTGTTTCACCAGTGCATCTTTAATCTATGGAGTTAGTCACTGCTTTCTCAGGATTTTAGAAACCTCATCAGTGAGTATATGATGTGACTCAGATACAAGTCAGTTGTGTTGTTTTGTTACTATGCTGATTTTTTTTTTTTTTACCTGAAAATTCTGTTAACAATGTAAGGAGCCTGTTTTTAATTCCAGGCTGTTAAATAATGGTGTTGGTGTCTCAGAGTGACAGACACACACACAGTGTCCTTTAGCACAGATGTTTTGTTTGGGCTCAGCATTAGTGAGACCTGCACCACATTTGGATACTTGGTTGGGACCCCTTCAGTGCAGAAGATACATTCATTATGTGGACTCTGATGCTCTCTCAAACATTTGCTGTCAGCAATGTTGCCATGCAGATGTGGAGACAATCATGACACACTGTGTGTTTTTCTGAGACATCAGCAGCTTTGACACAATGCCAGCATTAGGCACACTGGGAATGAGAGTGGGCTGAGCAGTACGAGGATGTTTAGGTTTAGAGGGGCTGAATACAGTCAGATTCAAAGATTCTGTTCTGGTGCAAGAAAAGACTCACACTCAGAGAAACATGTAATGACAAAAGTGTTTAACAGATTTGACAAACACATATTGATTAAGGCAAGACTTAAAGCAAATTTACTATGTTTAATGGATAAATTATCATTCTGTGACTGTTATTTCTGTGAACGATGCCTAAATGCTAGGTATTCAGAGCAGATACGGAACAGACTAACCTGATTTAGGAGGGTTTCCCTATCAATTTGAGACAAGTCCACCAAAGAAGAAAGCTTCATACTCAGACCTGCAACATCTAGAAACACAAAGACACCAGGTTAAAGGTCACAATTGTCTTTTGTCCTTTTAATACCTTTGTTATGGGATGGGACCCATAATGGCATGGGACGACAGAGAGAGGGGGAAATCCTTGTGAAAGTGACGTACAAGACAAGAAAAGCTAACCCTCCGTGTGGATGCTAACACACCTGTTAGCGAACTGCAGGGACAGCGTGAGTAACATCTAATCTTAAGTGAAGGACACTGATAAAGACATGGAGAAAATGTCGGGAGGTGTTGGACAAATGGAAATTTTTGATAATGGCAAAGAGGACTGGACAACATTGAGCGAGTGGAACAATACTTTCCCCCATTCTCTCCTTTCTGTCCATTTCTGTCGTTTTTGTTTTCCTTTTCCTTCTCCTTCTCTTTTTCACAACACCTCTCTTTTGTCACATACATTGATATGATTTGTTACTCAATTAAAGTGTTGCTATTCAAGACATTACATCAGTCTCTGTGCCAACTATCTGCCTGTCTCATCTGAGATAATTGTTGATAATTGTTGCTTACCGATGAGAGGCTGAGGACAGATGGCGGAGTGCAGGGGTTACACTCAAACAGTAATATGTTTCCATTTCTGCATTCAACCTCGTCTCCATCAGGGTCAAACATCACCAGACTGAAATTTCTCTGACAGTCTGAGGGAACTCTGAGAGAGAAGCAAAGGTTGCAGAGAGAGTAAGAAAAACAGTATTTTTCTGTGCATTTCTTTAGTCATTTCATTAATTTAACCTTGAACACAGGTACACAATTCTGTCTGAGTATTAGAACATGAAAGGGTTGAATGACAGAGTACAAGAGGACTGCAAGAGGACAAAATGGACTTGAGATGAAATATTCTCTCTTGTGTAATTAAATTCAAAACTATAAACAAGTCCATATTTCCCCGCACTCCGCCAGTTGGAGAGCTGGTTCTCTCCTTCTGGAGGTAATCCTCTACCTTGGCACATGTGCACATTTATTACAATGAAAGATGTATGGGAGGCACACAAATTTAGTAGGCTTACCTTACAGTTGGTATGATGGTGGTCTGTGGTGATGCGTTTGCTTTGCCAGTGTCAGATCGATTTCTCACTTCAACCAGAGTTACAGCTCTCCATGATACGATGCCATTTACAATGTCAGATACCCAATTACCACTGCTCAACCTTTAGTGGAAATTCATAGGAAATTCAGTTTTCAAACATGCGTGCCATGTTGTAAAGTTATGGGTTGCCATGAGCAAGCAAGACACCAGAACTGATTGCTGGCATAATTGTTTATGGCTGAAAATACCTCAAATAATGTTTCATTGAACTGTTGAAATTTTGGCAAAGCTGATTTGGTTTTTGAGTTCAAAAGGAGCGTTGCTGGGAACCAGTCGAGTCATGATTCCCTCTCTCTGACACCACCCTCCGCTGCTCTCTTGTTTGACTGTATATAGTGTATCGGTTCCAGTGCCACAGTCACCACTGAGGCAACTCCACATGTCAAAGTCTGTGCAGTGGAGGAACTTCAATTTATACCGAAGGCTCACCTGTAGATTTACAGCAAGAAATTGTTTACTTACTTTTTTTAAAAATATGACACTGAGCTAATTTGGTTTAGTAAGAAAATGTACATACCCTGACAGATCCATTCACAAAAGTGCCTTTTAGGTAGTAGGTCATCATAGTGCCCAAAAAATTAGAAGCCTGAGTGCTGCAATGCATTAGCGGCAGCAACAGCAGCACAGAGACCAAAAATGATGCACGTGTTCATCTCCCTGCACAAAGGCAGAAATCACAGGCAGCACTAAGACTCGTACTTCAAAAGAATGCGCCTCTTGCTCTGGCCTTTTGCCAGCTGTTTTTCTCCCACACGGAAGCGCATTCAGTTTGTTAGCCAGAAAATTATCTGGAATGAGGAAACATTTCTTTCTTACAAAATGGGGACAGTCACTGAACTAAATGTCAAAAGCACAAACATTAGACTATTTTTTAAACTATATTTTACATAAAGTTTTACTGAATGTGTCAGTGCTTTGTCAAAAACCTTTGTTTTTAATCTTTATCTTTTAGTTACAATAGTGGTGGACACAGTGTCAACAGTGGTTTTGTGAAACAAAAGTGATTCCTATACACAACAGATCACAGAGAGAAGACGCTTCTTTCATGTCTGTTGCCCACATCTGGAGATAAAGTTGGTCAGCATTCATATATGCCACCCTCCAATGTTGAAATGCACCACAGTTAAAGTAAAAAATGCCAAGAGAAATTATCCAATTCTGAAAACTGCTGATAAACAGTCTCAGAAGTCTCATTAAATCAGTTATTTTATACACAAGCACTGAAGAGATTCAAATTAGTTTGAAATTCACTGCAATGGCTGTGTCCAGTTTTATATACAGGCTTTGGTTTGTACTCTTACTGCAACACGTTGGACCCACTAAAGGCTTTTTTAGGGGAGCCTCAACACTACATATGAAATTAGACTGTCCCAGAGATTTGCTTTATATTCGAGATTAAGGATATATCTTCACAGTACTGCAATCCATGGTAATGCCATTGAGAGCATTTGGCAAGATTTCTAAGGGTTTTGGGGCCAAATATAAAAAGTAGGAATATATCAATGACATTGTCTTGATTTAAAACTAGGGTTAGGGTTCTAGCCTCATAGATATATAGATGGACATAATCTGCAACAAGAACAGACATTTAAAAGAGACAAAAACAAAGTAAAGAACATAAAATATAAACAGGTTAATGGTCCTCAGCAGTCCGTTACATATTGTTAAACATAAATGGCCTGTTCACAGATTTACACATTATCTGTGCCAGATTGTGGAACTGTATGCTGATAAGAAACTGGATGGAATTATGTTTCCTCATACAACAGAAGATTATTCCAGTTTGCCTCGCCTATCTTAAATGAGCTACACCCAAATAAGTTGGCTTGGCTTATGAATATTTTTTTGCATGTTTTTTCTTTCAATGGTTCTAACTTGCATTTGCAGATGTAGCACCAAATTGTGTTCACTTACAACAGTTTTCAGAAGTTCAGAAATTTCTACTGCTACTTTTTGCATGGCCATTCTGCATTTGTTTTTGTTTTGTTGTTGTTGTTGTTGTTGTTGTTTTGTTTTTGTTTTTTTGCATAGATGGCACAAAGGTTTATTCATGATATGTTCTTGATGATAAAATTTCTGTGCATCAAAAGTACAGACCCCAATTGTCTGTTTTGGATGCATAGTTAAATTTATTTTTTGTACCTGTAATGATGTGTGAATGCAAACACAAGCAAAACTTGTCAATCCAGAAATTAAGCAGTGGCAATTAAATTACTAAGCAGTCAACTCACTATTTTAAACACTCCCAATGACACATCAAAGCTCAGAGTGACACTTGAACATACTGTGCAAATAAATCAATACAACATTCAACTTTACAAAATACACAAATCAAGCATAACCTTATGGCCACCTGCTTTGTATTGTGTTGGTCCCCCTTTTAAGCCGCATTTCCATTAGTATCTACTCAGCGTGACTCGACTCGACTTGGCACGGTTTGAAGGTGTTTCCATTAGTACCTGGTACCAGGTACTTTTCCATTACTCGCTCAGCCGGGGTTCCAAGCAAACTGAAAATGTGACTGGGAGTGTCGTCACTAGCGGAGTCATGAGAGCGCCTCCTTCACCAGAATCAACCGTGCCATTTTTTCAAACCTGACTGCAAGAAACTGGAGGTACAAAAGCACTGGTTGAATACCCACACTGACCGTTTGCAGTGGTATTTTTGCAACAAGAGAGCCATCTGCACACACGGCATACATATTATAACCCTATACTGCCCCTAATAGCCCTGAACAGCTGGTTAAAGCTGAGCGCTGAGGAGGCTGATCAAAGGAAATTTGAATTAGCGTAATTATGCAACCGTTTGTCTTATCCAAAAAATTCATACTGTTTCTGAAAGCTGAAAAACTGCATTTCACAACCAACACAAGGTTATTATGGTAATTGTTGGTGGAAGTACGCAAATGGCTGCATTTTTTAAATACATGGAGTCAATTATGACATGTTCAGCTGTATAAGGTAATGCTTAACAATGAAAACCTTCATCCATTAAAACATTGTACAGGAGATTATGCATGATAACGATATTAAACTGGCATAAGCCAGGCATAAGCTATGTTAGCTTGTTCAAGTTTGAGTATGTAGAGTTCCTTTTTTTACACTGTGGAATTCATTAGTAATTGGATAGACTTCCCATGTTGGAACAGTAGCTATGTACAAATTCAGGGGCCGCATCCTTTGAAGGACCCAGCCTACATAGACCAGGTCCTTCGCAGCCCACGAAAGCTGCAAAGGCCGGAAGTCAGCAGCTGTGAAATTGGACAGTCACGTCGCCTAGCAACCATGACAATGCGAAGCACAGCTGTGGAAAAGAAACTCTTATAATGGAGCCGAACTTTTGCTTAACTTTAATTTCAGCCAAACCAATTTGTTCAGGAACAAATGAAAGACTGAAATAAACCAAACACCAGCCATTAGAGATCATCTGAGTGAGTTACTGTATTTCTGTGTTTAACTTCCACTCAGCTGCGAAAGCCAGGGGGGTTTGAAAAGGATGTGCCAGGAGTCAGGCATTCTCTCCAGGTATAGCGAGCCCCAGTAGCCCGGTTATGGAGTTAAAATAAAGTTTGTTCCAAAAAAAATTTGAAACTGAAAAACTATTTTGAACCCCCCAAAAAAATACAGGAAAAAAAAGTTTGTAACTGAAAAAAAAAATTTCAACAAAAAAAAAATTTCAAAACTACTTTTCAGATTCAAGTTTCTTTTTGCACTTTCAGAATTTTTTTTTTGCAGTTTCAGATTTTTTTTTTCAGGTTCAAACTTATGGCCCTGTTTTGGCGTGGGGGGCGGGGCCTCAGATAATGGGGGTGTGGAATCATGACTGACAGCTGGCTGACTTGCCACTTACAATATGGCGGACTAGCCAACATATCGCAGTGACACGGTCCATATCATGCTGTTTCTGTAAACTGCTCAGGTATCAAAAGTGAATTAAATTCAATTCAATTCAATTCAATTTTATTTATATAGCGCCAAATCACAACAAAGTCGCCTCAAGGTGCTTTGTATTGTGGATAAAGACCCTACAGTAATACAGAGAAAATCCAACAGTCAAAACGACCCCCTATGAGCAAGCACTTGGCAACAATGGGAAGATAAAACTCCCTTTTAACAGGAAGAAACCTCCAGCAAAACCAGGCTCAGGGAGGGGCAGTCATTTGTTGCGACCGGTTGGGCTGAGGGGAGAGAGACAGGACAAAAGACATGCTGTGGAAGAGAGCCAGAGATTAATAATAACTAATGATTAAATACAGAGTGGAGTATAAACAAGTAAATAAGGTGAATGAAAATAAACAGTGCATTATGGGAACCCTCCAGCAGCCTAGGCCTATAGCAGCATAACTAAGGGGTGGTTCAGGGTCGTCTGATCCACCCCTAACTATAAGCTTGATCAAAAAGGAAAGTTTTAAGCCTAATCTTAAAAATAGAGAGGATGACTGTCTCCTGAATCCAAGCTGGGAGCTGGTTCCACAGAACAGGGGCCTGAAAGCCGAAGGCTCTGCCTCCCATTCTACTTTTAATTATCCTAGGAACCACAAGTAAGCCAGCAGTCTGAGAAAGAAGTGCTCTATTTGGGTGATATGGGATTATAAGATCTTTGAGATAAGATGGGGCCTGATTATTCAAGACCTTGTATGTTAGGAGAATGATTTTAAATTCTATTCTAGATTTAACAGGGAGCCAATGAAGAGAAGCCAATATGGGAGAAATATGCTCTCTCTTTCTAGTCCCTGTCAGTACTCTAGCTGCAGCATTTTGGATCAGCTGAAGGCTTTTCAGAGAGCTTTTAGGACAGCCTGATAATAATGAATTAAAATAGTCCAGCCTAGAAGTAAAAAATGCATGGATTAACTTTTCAGCATCACTCTCACACAGGATGTTTCTAATTTTAAAAATATTGCGCAAATGCAAAAAAGTGGTCCTACATATTTGTTTAATATGTACATTGAAGGACATATCCTGGTCAAAAATGACTCCAAGATTTCTCACAGTGTTACTGGAGGCCAAAGTAATGCCATCCAGAGTAGGTATCTTGTTTGACACCATGTTTCTAAGATTTGTGGGGCCAAGCATGAGAACTTCAGTTTTATCTGAATTTAGAAGCAGGAAATTAGAGGTCATCCAGGCCTTTATGTCTTTAAGACATCCTGCAGTTTCACTAACTGATGTGTATCATCTGGCTTCATGATAGATAAAGCTAAGTATCATCTGCATAACAATGAAAATTTATGCAATGCTGTCTAATAATACTGCCTAAAAGGAAGCATATATAATCAGGGGTGAAAGTAAGCTGGTACGGTACGGTACTGCGTACCACTAAAAGATTCTGCGCCGGTACGCAGTACCAGCAAGAGTTTGAGCAACTGTCTGCTGTAAAGCCGTCATTCAGAACCGGTCACGGCTGTAATTTGGGTCAGAATGGATCCGCTAACAATAAGCAGTCTAAAATATGACTTAATCAGTTAATAAATTGCTTTTCTTCTTTCTCATTTTAGATTGTTTCTGAACTGTTTGTGCTATGTTGGAGCCTCAGTTGTCTAGCTTCTCTCCCCCTCAGTGGTTGAGGCTTTCGTCAACGACAGCCACGTCCCATAAGCAGGACGGATATAGTGCATTGTATATAGCAGGCTAAACCCCCTTTTTTTATTTGACACCTCCTTCAGTGAATCATGTAACTGACTGCAATAAAATCAGCCCCCTGGTTATTATTGGCTCTGGAAAACCCGTTTCTTAATATGATTGGCTAAATGCAGTGTCAATCAAAATGGGAGGGTCTAGCCTTCCAAATAAAATGCGCAACATACCGGCCAGTACGTGACCAATTAATAGACAACAACATGGGTTTTACAGAGCCAACAATAACCAGAGGGCGTAGTTTTTTCAGGAGATTTTGGTTCAGCCAGTTAACAGGTTAAAACATTCACCGCTACGTTTAATGTCAGTCTGCTTGTTACAAAATTTCTCAATTAAATGCAAAGATTAACTAATTGCATTTCATGTTATTCTGCTCAATTTCAACAACATAGCACAACTCCAAAACACTGCTTATGACCAGAGATTTCATTTACGCTACACAAGAGTGCATTCACCTCCAAAACACAGTGGTTGCCAAGGGGATTGAGGTTTTGTACTGGTGGACAGGCAGAATGCATGGAGGTGGTCATCAGTTGTGTTAGTGTACAGTGTGTGCAAATGGCACTTTGTATTGTGGGTAAAGACTCTACAATAACACAGAGAACTGTAAGGCAGAATACTCTGCTTCCTGGTCTCAACCCTGGGTAGTCAGGTTTTAGGAGGGTCTGATAAATTTGGCCAGATTTCTAGAAATGAGAGCTGGTCCATCCAAAGTGGGATGGATGCTGTCTCTCCTAACAAGACCAGGTTTTCCCCAGAAACTTTCCCAATTATCAATGAAGCCCACGTGGTTTTTTGGACACCACTCAGACAGCTAACGATTTAAGTAGAACATGCAGCTAAACATGTACCTCCTGATTAGGGAGGGGCCCAGAGAAAACTACAGAGTCCGACATTGTTTTTGCAAAGTCACACACCGAGTCAATATTAATTTTAGTGACCTCCGATTGGCGTAACCGGGTGTCATTACTGCCAACGTGAATAACAATCTTACCAAATCTACGATTAGCCTTAGCCAGTAGTTTCACATTTCCATGAATGTCGCCTGCTCTGGCCCCAGGAAGACATTTGACTATGGTCGCTGGTGTCGCTAGCTTCATATTTCTCAAAAAGAGTCGCCAATAATCAGAGTTTGTTCCTCGGCGGGTGTGTCACTAATAATAATCATAAAAATAATATCTTTATTTATAGATCACATATCAGAGCTAAGTTGTAAAGGGTTTCAAATCAAAATCACACAAACCATAACATGAGTGCACTTCACACAGTGAAAAGAGAATAAAATCAGATATTAAACAGTAATTAATAGTAAAAGGCAAGGAAAATATTACACTTAAATAAAATGCAAGGCAAAAAACATTTAATTTTTCAAATTAACAAGAGGAATACACAGACATATAAATATAATACTTTTTTCTCAGAAATTAATTTTAGATTACAGCACGGAGAGTCAAGTAAACATTTTGCTTTTAAAAACTGCTGTGTAAGAAAAAAATGAGTAAAAATATGTGTCAAAGAACAATGGAGATTAAACTTAATTCAGCAGTTGAAATCAAAATCTTCCTGAAGCTGTCAGTCCAGTTTTCATCTTCTGGCAATAGAGGATGTTACGGTTCCATTTGCACCAATCTGCGGCATGCTGCCTTTGAGGCGTATGGTCATGTTTTGGGGCAGCCCATGTGATACAAGCAAATTTTTGATCTATAGACAGGAAAAAAAAATAGAAATGAGCACTGTTTTTTTGTATTACCTCTCAAGGTTCCTTAGAAAGAGAATAGAAACAGTTTTTATATTTAAGGTAATACTTGGTTGTTCGTGTCTATACTGTGGAATAAATTAGCATGTTTATTCATTTAAGAAGAAGAAACAGCCTTTATTGTCCCACAAAGGGGAAATTCAGGTGTAACAGCAGCCACAGATATAAAACTTCACGTTGTTGAAAACACTATATAAAGAACAAGATTAACAAAAACACTAATAATAATAATAATAACAATAATAATAATATAGTGTTCAAGAATATAACAGCAAATACCATCAGTGAGAAATAGGCATACAATTACAATTACAATTGCTCAGATCTTCTCAAAACCACTCTTTTATTCACACACCCAATTAAAGAGAAATAACAGCTGTCACTGTTTAACAGAATGATCTAAATGCCCACCAAAACATGACTTCCTAGGAGCATGTCTATGAGAAGGTGCGACATGTCCCCTAACACATTCCATATGGACAAAATTCTTGGGCTACGCCTCTTTAATTTCCCTGACGGAATCTTCCTAAAGGGATTAATAAAGTTTTATCTAATCTAATCCCTAATCTAATAAAGTTGAATTCAGGTGTAAAACATGAAGCACCGAGCCATGCAGTCATTACAAACATTTGTGAAAGAATGGGACATTCTAAAGGGCTCACGGAATTTGAGATTGATTCTGTAATAGGATGCCACTGTCAGATGTGAAATTTCTTCCCTCCTAAATATTCCATGATCAACTGTAAGTTGTATTATTGCAAAGTAGAAGTGTTTAGGAACCACAGCAACTCAACCACAAAGTGGCAGGCCCTATCAAGTTACAGAATAGGGCTGAAAAGTGCTGGGGCACATATGGGACAAATATTTTAGAGTTCTGTCAAAACTTGTCTAAAGAACTGTGTTGGTATTTATTAGGCAAATTATTGTTTTTTACATTTTTTATTAAAACAGTAAATGTTCAAATTTTGATTAAAGAGCTTGCATATACTGGTGGATTAACCGTTACAGAAACATAAACTGATTTTGGTAATCTTCTTTCTTTCTTTTTTTTAAGCCTGTCATGTCTGGCATTTTTCGCAATCAGAATGATGATCCGAATGCACTGATGTACCAAACATATTTGCTTTTACAAGAACAGTTCTATAAGTTTTTTATAGGCTATTTTTGTTAATGTTTGTATTTTTATTTATTTATTTATTATTTTGATATTTATGCCAGGCCTGACAGGCAACAAGGAAGGGGCAAGAACAAGTGGGGAAGAAAAAAAAAAGGAGAGAGGAAAAAAAAGGGGGGGCGGACACAGGGATGAAAGGAAAATAAATAAATAATCGAAGAAAAGCAGATATACACACATACACACATTCACACAACTATACATATGCATACACACATACACAAAATTTTGTTATTTTGCAGTACTGTGTGTGTATGCGCCTTTGTCATGCAATGTACTCAATAACGAGGGCAAGAAACTGCAACCATGCCCCCCGTGATCCAGAAGCGAATAGGGAAGGACCCAGGCCATCCACAGCCCACTATTCACTTCAATTCAATTCAATTCAATTTTATTTATATAGCGCCAAATCACAACAAACAGTCGCCTTAAGGCGCTTTGTATTGTGGGTAAAGACCCTACAATAACACAGAGAAAACCCAACAGTCAAAACGACCCCCTATGAGCAAGCACTTGGCGACGGTGGGAAGGAAAATCTCCCTTTTAACAGGAAGAAACCTCCAGCAGAACCAGGCTCAGGGAGGGGCAGTCATCTGCTGCGACCGGTTGGGGCTGAGTGGAGAGAGACAGGACAAAAGACATGCTGTGGAAGAGAGCCAGAGATTAATAATAATGATTAAATACAGAATGAAGTATAAACAAGTAAATAAAGGTGAATGAGAAGAAACAGTGCATTATGGGACCCCCCTCAGCAGCCTAGGCCTATAGCAGCATAACTAAGGGGTGGTTCAGGGTCGTCTGATCCAGCCCTAACTATAAGCTTGATCATAAAGGAAAGTTTTAAGCCTAATTTTGAAAATAGAGAGGGTGTCTGTCTCCCGAATCCAAGCTGGGAGCTGGTTCCACAGATGAGGGGCCTGAAAGCTGAAGGCTCTGCCTCCCATTCTACTTTTAAGTATCCTAGGAACCACAAGTAAGCCAGCAGTCTGAGAACGAAGTGCTCTATTGGGGTGATACGGTACTATGAGGTCTTTGAGATAAGATGGGGCCTGATTATTCAAGACCTTGTATGTTAGGAGAAGGATTTTAAATTCTATTCTAGATTTAACAGGGAGCCAATGAAGAGAAGCCAATATGGGAGCTTAGAAGACCTGAGGCCACACATCCTGATGGCAACCGCGTGCACACCCCAGAGGAGGAAGGAGTGAGACCACAGACGAAGCTCCCACGGCCAAAGGGCAAGAGTCCAGAGAGCCAGAGGTGATGTGCAGCCCCCCTCCCCCTTTCCCAGCAGGCCGGCACTCCCAGCACAAGCTGAGAATGCAGCCCCCAAGCACCCGAGAGCAGCCCAACACCCAGCAGAGCCCCCCGCCCCCCCCCAAGCCTAAGAGACCCAAGCCACCCCCAGGCCACGGCCACCAAGGGAGTGGGTCTAAAACCACGCCAAGACATCCGGCCATGCACCCCGGGACCCACGGGCATCCATACCCCAGGGGCGGCAGTGACGATCAGTGGGGAGCAGCGTGGAGCGGTAGGGAGGGGTAACTCCCGCCCTCCGCAACCGAGTCCCACAGGTGCCAAGGCTCATTAAGCCACAGACCCAGGCACAGCTGTCCACACACACGCGCGCGCACACAAACTCTCTCACACACACACACACACCAGTCACACACTCATGCACACACACACGGAACATATATGGTCACCTATAGGGCTTTTCCATACGGAAAATTTTAGTGCTTCTTTAATTTGTAGTTGGTAAATTGTTTACATATAAGCCAAGCTGCAGTTGTCTGATGCTCTGATTGGATTTCTGAATAGGTAAAAATAGACCTACCTGTGTAAGGACAGTATCTGTATCAATTTGAGACAAGTCCACCAAAGAGGTGATCTTCATTCTAAGAGCTGCAACATCTAGAAACACAAAGACACATTAGAATCAAGGTCAGAATCAACACTTCATGCATTAGTGATCACTGTGCTCTATTCAGTGCTGAGATAAAGTTACTGCAAGTAGTTGCATTTATCAAAGTTTGCAAGCAGCCTCAACTCTATTGACAATTTTCCAGTTATCTGCGCTGATACACCTGTTACCTGCCATGAACAGCTGGTTAACACAGTGTGTATCACCACTGAGACATCAGATCAAACATACTTTGAATTACCATAATTATGCGACCATTTGTTCTATTGGAAAAATTCAAATGGTTTTGGAAAGCTGAGAAATTGTGCTTCACACCCAACATTGGGTTATTATGGTAAGCATTGCCAGAAGTCCACAAAGGGCAGGACATTTGAAATATGTTCTATCAATTACAGGTTCAGTGTTAAAGGCTTAAGCCCATCTCATTTATTTTTTGTTTGTTATTTGTGTTAGCAAGGAGATATCAACTGTGATTTTTTTGAGTTTGGTTGTGTGAAACTCATGTCCACCATATTGTCCTAAATGGCCTGGTATCTCCAGAATGTGACACTGTAAAATTGATCAGTGTATCTTTGCTAAATGTTTTGTGTAGGAACTAGGTAGCATACTTTAGGGACTATGTCAGCAAAAAAAGTGATTTTGCATTAGCTGTTGAATGAGGCCTGTGTGTTAACCACCAGGGGTTAGTTAGCTCAGTAGCTAACTCCTGTCCCAACAAATTTTATCAGTTATCTCTATTTTACTTCTTGCTGGCATTTTGCTCATCATGGTATATTTCTTACTTTGCTGATTTTCAGCTTAGTTAGCAGTTCACAGTTGATTGCCAAGTGATACAGACAGCTGTGTCAACCATAAACATTTGTGTTTTTGTGGCGTGGTGAAAACTCTGATCAGGTGCAACACCTGTCATAAGCTGACTCCTTTTTTTGGACTTCAGATTTTGCCTCCAGTTAGTCAATGCAGCAAAATTCATTGACATACCTCAAAACCGAATATTATGCTTGATTTACAAATCTATGAATTAGAAGTATTATGCAGTGACATAAAACTGACATAAAATTTAGCTCTGTGTGTGTGGTGTGTGTGTGTGCGTGTGTGTGTGTGTGTGTGTGTGTGAGACCAGCAACTGATAGATATAAATAAAATTTACAGTAACCTCAATCACTAAAGATTAAATTATTCATACTTACAAGCTGGACCAGTAGCTGAAGGTGTAGTGGATATAGGAAGAGTTGAAATTGGTGAAGAAGTTGGAGTCGTTTCAGGTGTAGAACTTGGTGTACTGGTTGGAGTTGTTGTTGTTTCAGGTGTAGTAGGTGGTGTACTGGTTGGAGTTGTTGTTTCAGGTGTAGTAGGTGGTGTACTGGTTGGAATCGTTGTTTCAGGTGTAGTAGTTGGCCTACTGGCTGGAGTTGTTGTTTCAGGTGTAGTAGGTTGTGTACTGGTTAGAGCCATTGTTGTTTCAAGTATAGAAGTTGGTATAGTGGTTGGAGTTGATTTTTCAGGTGTAGATGTCGGTGTATGGTTGGTCGTTCAGGTGTAGTAGGTGGTGTACTGGTTGGGTTGTTTCAGGTGTATTAATTGGTGTACTGGTTAGAGTCGTTTCAGGTGTAGAAGCTGTATGGTTGGAGTCGTTGTTTCAGGTGTAGTAGTTGGTGTACTGGTTAGAGTTCTTGTTTCAGGTGTATTAATTGGTGTACTGGTTGGAGTCATTGTTGTTTCTGGTGTAGAACTTGGTGTACTGATTGGAGTTGTTGTTTCGCGTGTAGTTGGTGGTGTACTAGCAATACGTAACGTGTCAAGTGGTTAAAG
>JAMQGT020004874.1:0-24679 GCA_024447675.2 Pterophyllum scalare | reverse complement strand
ATGTGCCTGTTACTTCGTTCAGTTACGTATTGCTACAAAATTCCATCGCAGATACATATTTTGGTGACTGTTAAGTTGCATACAGGTGATGTACAGTGAACGCGACACATGAAGCAAACAGAAAATGTAACGTTGCATTCACAGGAGGATGATGTATATGAACATAATATATTACAAAAATCAAAATATTTGGGATTTATAATACATCTTTTTTTAAACATGAAGATGTTAATAATTCTGTGTGAAGACATTTGTGCAAAGTTTCGTTCAGATTGGCCTGCCCGTTAAGGAAGCGATAGGACACATACAGTATACATACGATGATTACAGAAAGGTCACGACCCTTCCTCTTACTCTTCTTCCCAAACAACATTCAGGATAGTTTTTATTGGGCAAGGACAACAAATGTTTAAAATCCCCACATACTGAAATATGATTCCGTGACACACAGACATCAAAAAGTCCAGATCTGGTCCTTGTCATACCCACTTCCTAAAACTTCAGCTTTAACTAGGTATACGGCACATACATTTTATCACTGAACATTAATATTTAGTCTACACTGAGGGTAGCTCCTGAACAGAGGCTCCATGACAGCATTGCTCCATACCTCAGCATCTTGCTCTACAACGCCAAAGAGAATAGGAAGTGAAAGACCAAGCAATATAAATTCTGCATGAAACCCTGGTCCTTCATAACCATTCTGACTCTCGAAGGTCTGACACCAGGGCCAGTTTGAGGATTTTTTTTTCGATTCTGACAATTTATAAAAAGTTGTGTAAAATCAACACAGATTCTGTTTATCAAGTACTCTTGAACTCTTTTCAACTACTAACAGCACAACAAAATGTGCTGCTCTGAAAGCAATTAAAGGTGTTGTGTTGCTACAGAAAACTGTAAGAACAGTTCCACTGAGATATACACAGACATATAGGCGCACACATGCACACACTGAGATCTCTAACAACACATGCTGTGTGTAGCAGAATGGTGCAATCATGGTGCAACCATGAAATCCAGTCAAACAGAGCAGTCATTCTTCCTCTATTTAAAGCCACATTTAAAACAAAAATGCATAAATAAACAAACTCAGCTGGTTTACATCATGTTGCAAAGTACTAATAACCTTTTCTACATAGAAATATAAAAAGAAAAGGATGTGTCACTTCACAAGCATCACAGAATGTAGAAGTATCAAACATAGCCAGTGGTGTAGCCAGCCTACTAAGGAATACTCATTTGTGATACCGGCTGCACTGTCCTGATTGGTGGATGCTGGCATATCAATGCCCATTCTGGTAGTCATCCATGCTCCACGTCTGGGAGCCTGGCAGCTCTGGAAGACTTGGCGCCGACAAGATTTCGAGCAACGGACGGTCACCATTTGCTGCAGCAAGAAGCCCCATGGGTTTTATCTGCAGGAAACACTCGTGAGGAATCAGTCCCTATAACCAACCTATTGAAACCTTTCACGCACAGTGACTTGCAAACGGATCCAGACACCAAAACGAACACTGAAAGATTTAACTGTGTAAAGCCGCCACCTTTCCTGAGCCCTTTTGGGAAGCTGTGTCAAAGCCTGAAATGTATTCATCTATTTAACCCTCAAGTGACCAAGCTGCTTCAGTGAGAGTTATGATGCCATTGTGTATTCATACGGGAATACTTTTGTTAATGGCTCCATTTGTGTTTAAAGTTACACTTTCTTTTGTCTATGACAGATATTCTAAAATGTTGCCATGTAATTAAAGAAGAAAAGGAAAGAGTTTTGGCATCACAGTTTGACCAGATCTTTAGGCAATACTTGGCTGTTATAGAAAGGAATGTATTCCCAGAAACGGCACCTGCCTCTAAAAGCTATCAACTGTTCACCCACACAGACATCAATACCAGGGATATATTACTGGTAATTGGGCTGCAACCATTGTCCAAATATTTGTGAAAGCATGTACTTCAAGATATCTCTGTATTCAGTCTAGGTCTGCTACCCATGTTTCACTGCAAAACATGACGCGACTAGAAGGGGAAAAGTTAATAAAATCAAAGCCTGCAACTTTAAAAACAAACAAAAACACACATGTATTTCCAGTGCAAAGGATGAAAATTTGATGATGATGAAAATATACAGCTTTGTTGCCTGATTGTTCAAGAGCACAAGAAAGAGTTAATATCTGCAACATTATAGCAGTTATGCTTTATTTGATGTGTCGAACCTAACTTCAACTGAGCTGCTTTTGACCTCTGCAGCCCGACACTGTCCAGTACATACAGCGAGATAAGGTAATCAACACTTCAGGATCAACACTTCACTGCCACATTAAATGCATTGTATTGCACTCTTTACACTTTTAGATCATGCACACTGACATAAGCTATTCCTTTTAAAACACTGCAGATAACCACTTTACAAGTATTTAAACCAGCCAAAAATATTCATGAAGTACATAAGGTTCAAACAAAGCACCCATATTATTCAGCTGACCAATTTCTAAACCCTACCATTTCACAGTTCCTGATTTTTATCAATCAAAATTGATTCAACAAATTTCTCTCACACATATATATATATATATATATATACACATATATACACACACACACACACACACACACACACACCACACCAGTGGACCAATGTAGTTTAACTATGACGTCCTATTCCTGTTCTTATTAAGATTTTGTATTGCAGTGTTAGTGCTTCGCCCTCCATTATTATCTGGCTAGGCACAGCAGTGGCAAATCAAATTACTTTAATTCCTGGCATTATTATGTGACATGAACTCCTTATTTCTGCGATTTAATTTTCATTCGGCACAAGAAAGATAGAGGAATTTCAAATTTAATAAGAGCTTCAGGGTTTGAAAATCTAGTCTCATATTAAAAACTACTATTTTATGGTCACTGGATCTGTCACTTCAGTCGGCCTTCCTGGATTTTAATTTATGTTTCGATGGAACCTGAGACGCCAAACACAGAGCTGTTCTTACTTTGAACATCTCATGTTGAGCCACACTGAACTTTTTTGCCAGATGATCCTGTGTTTTGTTTTGGGGGGTTTTGTATTTTCTTACTTGCTTAGACTCCATCCACTGTGTTGGTAGAATTGACTCATTCATAAATACTTTCTTGGGTGTTTTATTTTCACATATTGCTAGTTCTTTTAATTCTATGTGTAAAGCCTCGCCTGTCATGTTGGATTTTCCTTTTAATTTTTTTCCCCCCTCAGCATTTGTTGTCATTTGTCTTGTCATTTATTGGGAATAACAGGAACACTTACTCAAAAGGATCTCCCGCTAATGAGAACAGAATTAGTGTCACATGAAAATTAAATTGCAATGAATCAAAACGATGAAGTCCTGAGAATGAGCCCTGACAGGAAACCCTGTCGATCTCACTAATGAACTCAAAACAAACAGCGCACAGACGAGCGTGTTTTGACAGATTATCATGGTGACAAATCCTTTCAGAGCAATACTCATTATATTTTAAAGACAGCAATTTCAAAATGTATTTTGTCAAACTGTGACAAAAAAAACGTTTTTAGACACAGAATTAAAAGGCAGAGTGGGTTGACAGTCGCTTAACCCAAGGTGTAGGCATCCTTGCCATCCTCCTCTTCTGTTAGACCCCTCCCAGCACTTTGTCTTTGTTAAATGGAATTTCCCATGCATTTGTGCCCTCAAATGCTTGACCCCAGTCCGCCGTTTTATCTTCGTCCATTTAATGTATTAAAGGCCAAACATATACAATTTAGTCTTGATGAAAAATACAAGCTGTCAGAACGATAAACGCCGATACAACTGCAGGGGTGGAGCGGATTTTACAAACAACTCCATTTAACTTGAACAAGCATCTGTGTCTCTGAACTTCCAATCCATTTATTCAGACGACTCCTCTGACCCCGACTATGGTGATAAAACGATAAAATTAAAGCCAGTGATCTACCTGTTGTTTTTCTTTTGTATAAACAAAACATTTTGTTACACAATAGTTTAATGGGAAGGCCTCCATCCTGCAAAATGCAAATGCATCTAGGTTGAAAAGGAGTTTGGTTTTCATTAACTATGCAGAGGTCCTCTCAACTTTGAATGCTTTTGTGAGTGCTGGGATTAGAAATTAAACACAATGCAGCAGTTCTGATATTCTGGGTCAACGTAAATATCTGAAATATTTAAAATGTTGTTATTTATCCCCCCTTTTATGCCAAGGAACAAAGACACTGGGAAGTATGACTTGCTTTAAAAAAATGTTCAGCTCTTTATTTCCAAGTTGGAACCAATTACGGCTGAAAAATTAAGCCAACATGCAAGTGATAAAAACTGCAGTTTGTGTACTTAGCCCTTGATAATCATCAGTACTGTGCTGCACTTTTCATAGCTCTATTAAAAGCATTATGTTCAGTAGATGATTGCATTTTATTGTTGGTCTCGATAAACAGTCCCTCAAATGGTTGATTACCTTTCAGATAGAACTCAGCCTGTAGTTACCAAAGGTTACAGGTCAAATCCACTCACCATTTGTACGGGTGTTCCACAGGGATCTATTCTTGGATCTCTTTCAGTCACTAATTATCTCTGCAACCCAAAACTGCAATGTACATTCTTTTTGCAGATGACACTATTTTATATGCCGCTGGCCCCTCATTTGATTAGGCTATTGCAAATCTACAGCCTGCTTGACAGATTCTAAAATTCTCTGATCACACATACATTTCTAATCTCTGATAAAACCTAAGTGTATGACATTTACAAGGTCACCTAAGAGTATCAAGCCTGTAGTTCATGTTCAAACAAACATGTTCTACCTTGAAGCCTATTGATTCTGTGTATCATGGTGCATTGCGATTTATCACAGGTGATTCTTTTCATACTCACCATATAAATAGTGTGATGGTACTCCCTAGGAAATCAAAGAGAGCAGCATTGTATGATGTTTATTTACAAGGCTCTGCTGCAGAGATTGCCTGCTTACCTCTGCTCCTCGACTGAATTTAAACACAGTACTTACAATGTCAGCTCACAGGACATTTTAACATTAGCTGTGCCTCTTGTTCACTCTGAGCATGGGAAAACTAGATTCAAACACTTTGCTGCCTACAAATGGAACGAGCTACAGAAAACTATGAAACTACATTCTTCGATTTCACTGAAATATTTTAAAAGGTTGTCTATTTATAACTACTCTTGTATACATTTTTCTTAATGTATAATGTGTCCTTTATTATGTAGCGGTTTGTCTCAACTTTTGTATACCTTTCTTTTCTTTGTACACAGGTCTCGCTTGAAAAGAGATCTCGATCTCAATGAGGTAGAGGATTTGATAATAATCATAATAAATAAAAATAAAGTGTGCCAAGAAAATATCCACAACACCATTACACCACCAGCAGCCTGAATCAATGATAGAATGTAGGTTGGATCCATGCTTTTGTGTTATTTATGCCAAATTCTGACCCTATCATCCAAATGTGCCAGCAGAAATCGAGACTCATCAGACCAGGTAATGTTTTTCAAAACTTTCATTGTCCAATTTTGGGGAGCACGTGAGAATTATAGCCTCAATTTCCTGTTATTAGCTGATATGAATGGCACTCGGTGTAGTCGTCTGCTGTTGTAGCCCACCTGCTTTAATGTTCCGAGATATTCTTTTGCAAACCTTGGTTGTAATGAGTCATTATTTGAGTTACTGTTGCCTTCCTAACAGCTCAAAGCAGTCTGGCTTTGACATCAACAAGGAATTTTCACCCAGAAAACTGCCACTTACTGAATATTTTCTCTTTTAAGGACCATTCTCTGTTCAAGAAAACCCTAGTGATGGTTAGGGGAAAAAATCACAGTTGGTCAGCAGTTTCTGAAATACTCAGACCAGCCCGACTGGAACCAACACTCATGCCATGTTCAACGTCACTTAAATCACCTTTCTTCCCCATTCTGATATTCAGTTTGAACTTTAGCAGGTCGTCTTGACCATACCTACATGCCTAAATGCACTGCTGCCATGTGACTGGCTGATTGTGCCTAGCTGTGTTAACGAGCAACTGAACAGGTACTGTATACCAAATAAAGTGCAGTGAAAATTCAGCCAATAATTATAAGCCAATATATAAACGCATCTTTTTGAATCATATATATATCTAATAGACTCCAATTTGTTCATGTAAATGGGGAATCTTCTTCACACACTATGGTTAATTATGGAATTCCACAGGGTTCTGTGCTAGGACCAATTTTATTTACATTATACATGCTTCCCTTAGGCAGTATTATTAGAAAGAATTGCATCACATTTTCATTGCTATGCAGATGTTACCCAGCTTTATCGATCCATGAAGTCAGATGACACACATCAATTAATTAAACTGCAGGAATGTCTTAAAGACTTAAAGGCCTGGATGATCTCTAATTTCCTGCTTTCTAAATTCAGATAAAACTAAAATTCTTGTGCTCAGCCCCACAAATAACATGGTGTCGAACCAGATACTGTACTTAATCTGGACGGCATTAACTTTGGCTTCCAGTAATACTGTGAGAGATCCTGGAGTCATTTTTGACCAGGATATGTCCTTCAATGCACATATTAAACATAATATATAGGGCTGCTTTTTGCATTTGTGCAATATTTCTAAAATTAGAAACAGCTTTTCAGCATCACTCTGAGACAGGATAATTCATGCATTTATTACTTCTAGGCTGGATTATTGTAATTCATTATTATCAGGCTGTCCTAAAAGCTCCCTGAAAAGCCTTCAGCTGATCCAAAATGCTGCAGCTAGAGTACTGACAGGGACTAGAAAGAGAGAGCAGATTTCTCCCATATTGGCTTCTCTTCATTGGCTCCCTGTTAAATCTAGAGTAGAATTTAAAATTCTTCTCCTCACATACAAGGTCTTGAATAATCAGGCCCCATCTTATCTTAAACACCTCGTAGTACAGTATCACCCCAATAGAGCACTTCGCTCTCAGACTGCTGGCTTACTTGTGGTTCCTAGGAAACTTTAGAGTAGAATGGGAGGCAGAGCCTTCAGCTTTCAGGCCCCTCTTCTGTGGGACCAGCTCCCAGCTCAGAATCGGTGATAGACTCCCACTATTTTTAAGATTACGCTTAAAACTTTCCTTTATGATCAAGACTTATAGTTAGGGCTGGATCATGTGACCCTGAACCATCCCTTAGTTATGCTGCAATAGGCCTAGGCTGCTGAGGGGGTTCCCATGATGCACTGAGTGTTTCTTTTCATTCACATCTTTTTACTCTGGTTATACATCACTCTCCATTTAATTACTAGTTATTATTAATCTCTGGCTCTCTTCCACAGCGTGTCTCTTGTCCTGTCTCTCTCCCCTCAGCCCCAACCAGTCACAGCAGATGACTGCCCCTCCCTGAGCCTGGTTCTGCTGGAGGTTTCTTCCTGTTAAAAGGGAGATTTTCCTTCCCACTGTCGCCAAGTGCTTGCTCATAGGGTGTTGTTTTGACTGTTGAGTTTTCTCTGTAATTATTGCAGGGTCTTTACCTAACAATATAAAGTGCCTTGAGGTGACTGTTGTGATTTAGCGCTATATAAATAAAATTGAATTCAATCTACCTTCTCGAATAGCCTTCAATTTTATTCTCCCTTAATAACCCCTTTGGTGGGAGTGTTGGCAGTTTTTTTTCTTAAAACAAATCAAGAACAATTTTGAAAGATCAACCCTTGTTAGGAAGGATTTGATGCACTGAGAGCAACTTACCAAGCACCTTGAGGTGAGCATTTGTTGTAAGTTGGCACTATATAAATAAAATTGAATTGAATTGAATATTAATGGATTTAAATATGAAACTGTAAATTTTAAGACTTGAGAGCATTAATCTTTTATATAACTTCTTTATAAGTGTGACAGAGAATTTATGTAAATCACCAGCCCACCTGTCTCCACTAACGCAATTTCATTGTGGTTTAATTATTTGTAAATGTACTGTTCAAATATTTAAAATATATATATATTGTTTACTACTTTGATTTAAATTAAGCCTCATTGCTTTTGCTCAACAGTTGAAAATACATGATAAATAAGCCAAAATGTGTGGAATGCTTTGGGTTGTTTACTCAGAAAAACTCACCATATAATTCAGTGTATTAAGCAGGAGCTGCCAGAAACCGTGCCAGCTTATGGCTTTTATTAAGCTGTCATGTTATTGTTTGGCTGCAACATCGGAGCAAATTCTACCAAGTCCACACTATTTTAAGACCTGCTGTTGTCTGTAGTCCAAAGCATTTTGACAGTTGTCAACATTGGCACACTTAGAAATTCTAAAAGGCAACAAAAATCAATATTATTCAGTTTCCCAGATCATTTTAGGGACACCCATATGGCCTAGAAGTAGGTGTTGCACTGAATTACCAAAAAACTCATCTGGTAAATTTTTTACCCTTCCATATTTTTTCAAGGTAACTCACGCTTTAATTTTTAAAAGTCCTTGTGTTTGCTATCCCCAATGTCAGTCTTCGGAAGCCTGGAGTGTTACATGTCATTCCTCTGAACACCTATTTTGACAGACTACACTTCACACTTGTGAAAAGCAATGAGATTTACCAGGAGGACACGATGCCAGCAAGGCTCAACATCCATTTTTGCCTTTTTATTCCTTGTCCAGCAGCAAGGAAGTTAAGAGGTACTAGGTCCTGGAATCACTCGCTATAATGGCCATCAAAGTGAAAATTATTACCATATCTAATCAGAAACTGTATCTTGCTATAATTATTCAGTGTTGCTTTCTGCTGGTTGCTCATGTATTAAAGAGAGGTACACAGGCCTAGAGAGCAGTCCGTGGCAACCTCTGGTTGCTGAGGAAAAATGTGTAAACCTCGACTGGTTGGTGAGTGGTTGCAGGAGGTTGCTGGCTGACGCTGGGTGAAATCAGTCTGCACTAACAACCTTCTTGCGATTGCTTTGGTCACAGACAAATTACAGAGGCTGCCTGTAAGTTGCATGAAAAATGCAAATTGAGAAAAAAAAGTCAATATGACCTGGAGACAGAAACCATTCGCCTTTTGAAATGTGCTGGTTGCAGCAGTAAGGCACAATTTTTGCAGGCAAATGTTCTGCTTCTAGTCTGCACAGATATTTTTCAATACCATATAAGCAAACACATAATGTGTTTGGATATTTTCCATTTCCCTGAGACATCTTTCAAAAACATTTTTCATAATAAAGGCTACACAATATAATACATTAGGCAATGATAATGACCTTGCCATGAAATAGACCATTATTTGACACATGATTATTACACAGTCTTTACTGGACATCCATTTTTTTCCATTTATCTGTATTTATTTGACAAAACCTGGGGGGAATACAGCTCCGTTTTAATACTTTTTATTAATTGAGCAATTGTTTTTTTAGTTTGCTGGGGGTTGTAGAAATGTTTTATATTTGTTCTTTTTATTGTTTTTGGTACTTTTGGTATCACAAGGCAAACACAACCAGGTTCTGCTACATTCAAGAGAAGGTTTTCTACAGACAATAGCTCTGAAACTGTGCAACTCAGACCAAAGTTAACTAGATGAATAAATAGCACCACAGAACTACTCCTTTAATTTGAGGTTAACAGTGCTTTTTGTAATGTGATCCAGCTTATTTTTCCTTTACCCCAGTGTTTGATTACATTTATGATACAATTTTTTGGTTAGCCACTTATATCAGCTTAACAATATTTTTCTTTTTTCCTCCTGCATGCTGTTTTTCTTAGGGCCCAGTTACACAGGCCTAGTGACCATCCAGTGACCCCTTGGCAATCACAGGTAGGTAGAGAAAATTGTGTATTCTGCTTGCTGAGTGATGGTTGGTTATCAATATACAATGTTGCACCGAAAACACCCTTTTGATTGCTTTAGATGCTATCAGATTGTCACTTGTCGTCAAACATTTGCCAGCTACTCCCCAAAAGCTGTGCCTTTTGAAACACGATGGCTGCAACAGTGAGAAAGCCTTTACTATGAAGGCGAACATTGTCCGTTTCATGGTGAACTCTCAAGTTTTATTACCAGAGCGACAAGTCAAGAAATTCCATGCAAACTGTGGGAGACCACAACAATCTGCTAGCAACCAAAGCAATCACAAGGCTTTTTTGTGGAACACTCTCTTTGCAACTGATTTCACACTGATTTCACACAACAACCACTCGCCAAATGGTTGGGAAATACACATTTTACCCTAGTGACCGGAGGTTGCCGAGGGGTAGCCAACCATTTTCTAGGCCTACAAAGACTCTATGGAAGTTAAAATATGCAGATGTTTTAGTATTCATTTTAAAAATACCTTTTCTTTAAACAGTATATATGTTTTAAGATATCCTGATTAACTAGAAAAATTTTATAGTATTTTGTCCTTTACATGGCTTATCATTAACCAATTTAGGAAAGGAAGTAGGGCTGCAACAATTCCTCAAGTAACTCAAATAATTCTATTATTAAAAAAATCCTCGGCACAAATTTGGTGCTTCGATGCTTTGTTTAAACTCTGCAGCACTCAGGTGTCACCGTGTAAGTGGAGCATTTCACCCACATTAGTGGCATTAAAGTTCTTAGTCACTGCAACGAATTTGCAAGCGAGAACATCAACAAGTGTATAGCTGACACCGCTCTCTACTTGTGTGCATGCGTTTGTGTGTGTGTTGTGCTGAGAATTTCTGCAGTTTGCTAGCGGACACCGCCATTAGCACTCTGTCATTAGGAGCTCTGTCATAATATTTTTTATGCTTTAATCCCTGATTACCAACTAAAGATAGACCTGCAGTAGAAACGTATTTAGGAGGATGCTTGTGAATACAAAGCATTGCATCATTAAGCTCATTCACCCCCCAGTTTTTCAACAAAAACAATGATCACACAACAGCAGAAGTTGTTTTTCATGCAGTCTATGTGTACACATGTGGCAGACGGAAAGAGACAGAGTTTTTATCGAGACAGGGAGCTCAGGGGCAGCGCTTTTTCCTGTAACCACCATTAAAACCTTTACTGGGAAACAGCTGGAGGAGCCCTTCATCATCCACCCGATCAGCAAGTGTCAACGTAAAGAAAAGGGAACTTTGTAGCTCCTCCATCCACCACTGTTTGTTTCACACAGCAAAAAAAATCTGCTGTAAATCTATGGAAGTTAAAATATGCAGATAAACTGTTAATAAGACAAAAGTATTTCTTATCCAACTGCTCAATTAATTGATGGAATAATTGATAGAATACTTGATTGCTAAAATAATAGTTGCAGCCCTAAAAGGAAGCCACATATTGTGACTAATCTCTCTTTCTGATGTCAGATTCAAAATCTCACCACAGATGAATATTTACATTTTTCCATCAATTTCAAACCGTGCTACTGCGTTTGAAAAGATAAAAGACTACACTGTAGCTCAGATATATTTAATTTGACCCCTGCAATAATGATAAACTGGAGTAGATATCTGGGACCTATTAAGCATGAATAAAATCTTAACACAAATATTTTGCCAGTAACATAATAAGATGGTGTGGGATTATTTTTGTTGTTGGTTTTAATGGTCTAATTTTCTGCCTGCCACAAATCACTTGTCACTAAATGACAGGCTAACCCTGTTTCTCTCTGTGAATTCTAACATACACAGGGATTTGGCCAGCAGGGGAAAAAGGGATCTGCTGAGTAATGAACACTCGGCTTACAAAGACTGTTGTGTAACAACTTCTACTGAACTCTCAGTGACCTCTTATTAACTGCCAAAATGTTGTGGGGCACCTCAAGTAAAGGACTTTCCTCCCTACAATATAGCGGACTGAACAAAAACATTAAGGTTTTGGCACATCTACAAAAGGCGAGAAAATATGAAAAACAGATGCTGACACAGAAGTGCTTAATTTGGAATCGCTGTCTGATTTGCTGCCAAGCGGTCGCTGAGATATTTCGAAAAGGAGGCAAAAATGAGGAAATGTCCTGCCGCCTTGGAACCTCAACAATGATTGAGGCAAAAAGCTCAATCATAATTCAAGGCAAGGTAATTATCTGAAGATGGTTCAGAAAGTTTTCAGACTCAAGTTTTCCACATTTTGTTTTGACTCATCCTAAAATGGATGCAGTATGTGTTTTTTTCCCCAGGATATGTGTTTCTTAATACTCCACGATGACAGAGCAAATTACTGACAAAAAAAACAAACAAACACTGGTTTATCATATTTAAAGTTAGTTTTTTATATTATCGCTCTTCATATCTTGGTTCAGGTCAGTTTTGAAACAGGACAAGAATTCCCTCATAATACGTTTCTACAACACATTTTGAACTACAGTTTAATTTATAATGTATAAATAGTATATAATATGAATGACTAATCCTTAAGGTTTCAGAGAGCAGGTAGAGTGTATTTTTTAGGGTTTACAACCTTCATTTTTGCAGAAAGACATCTATTATCACACAAAAACATCTCTGCTATTGCTCCCTTTTATGTTCAGGTCCATTTTTCAACCAATCAACCTTCCATCTATCTATAGCTTAATCTCAGAAAGGCTACATGCTGCTATTTTTTGAGAGGAAGCATGATTGCATATCCAAAATGGTTCACTCTGCATTGCCAATGACCTAGACAAACAAACACGAAAGAGGTCTAATGAATTCTGCTGTACGTGCTTTGTTAGCATTGATGCATCCCTTCTTAAACCAATAGTCCCTGAAAAAATTCTACAACTTCAAGTGCACCTATAAAAAGGCACTTGTCTATATAAGGTCCCATAGGTAATGGTGCAGGTCAGAGTGAAACTAAGAGAAGTCCTTAAATGGCAGATCCCAGATCTGTCCAGGCACAGATCTTGGAAAAGACACAAAAGACAATTTCAGCAACGTTAAAAAGGCCGAAGCGCACAGGAGCTTCCATCATTCTTAAAATGGAAGAAACGTGGAACCACCAAAAATCGTCCTCTTCTGGTCGTCTAGCCAATTCATAGTGCTCACTATGAATTCAGTGCCTTTGTTCAGACTGAAGGACTTCATAGGCTATCAGGCCAAAGTAAGCAAAATTATTCTTTATGCCTCTAATTTACAAAATGAACTGTGTGTAACTAGCAATAGAAACTTAAACTAGCAACTGAGCCCTTAAACTCATGAGGACAATGCTTCCTGAGGTCACAAATCTAGTTAACCATGTGGTTGCTTGTACCACAGGCTTCTGTACAGTTAGCCACCTTTTTGCAACCAGTGGCGCCACCCCTGCTGGTTATTAAAAAGAATACAGGTTTAAAATACTCCAGACCTGGCCTCACCTTTCAGACCCTGAAGCTTTGTTCTTTTATTTACAGTCCACGGTCAACCATAGTGGCCATAGCATCATACTGTGACAGTGTTTTTGTGTTTGTGGTAGGGACTGGATGGAGAGAAAGAAAGAAAAATATCAAAGCAGTGCTCAAAACCTTTGAGAGTTCTCAGGATCTCAGGTTTTCATAATTCATAAATCATTTTTGGTTTTGTTAAAAAAAAAAAAGGTTCATTGGGCAAATCATGCTAAATAAAATATGTTGTCATTTAAATTCTGTGATTAACTTAAGAGTTTCTACAATAAAAAAAATGAAATAAATGAAAATTGGTTTCATATGAGTGTGTAATGCTGGTCAAGACTATTTTTAAACATTAAAAAAAATAATGGTGTTTAGAGTCAAAAGGCTGATATCCTCATGGAAAATGATTTTCATATTGAACAGGTAAGCAGCTGAAAAAGTGGAGAAAAGAAAATAGGGAAATTGATAGAGAAGAGGAAGAGCTCCACTAGTGCCAGATAGTCCAGATGGGAAACAAGGTAATTAGTATCACAGGGAAGGCCAGGCTTGTGAGTGTGTGTGGTGTGTGTGTGTGTGTGTGTGTGGTGTGTGGCGCTCTCACTCTGCCCAGGAGTCACAGTGCACGGCAATGGAGGGGATCCAACAGAGAACAAGGGAAAGTCACACACATCAAACAAACTGTCAAGCTCTAGACAAGAGTTGGAGGGGAGAATTTCACTACGCAATTAATTAGGACAGGAGGGAAATGGTAATAGCCTGGCATCAATGCAATCATTTAAACACATCAGCTTCCATTGTTTCAAGGTGGATGGTTGAGTTAATTTATGTATGCTCATGCAAAATGCACTCTACATATCTTGACACTGAAGTGTGGTAGGACTGTCTTTAAAGAAATGCCTACACAGTCTGTAATAACTAGTCTGTAATAACTAATAACTAAATTGATTTGACAATATCAGATTAGTTATTACAGACTGTAATAACTAACATCAGATTAGTTATTACAGTCTGTAATAACTAATCTGATATTGTCAAATCAATTTAGTCATTTTTTATAATTGAGTAAATTTAATTTATATAGCATTTTTCAAGACAAGAAGCCAATCACAAAGTGCTTTACAGAGATATCAACAGGTATATAAATAATAATAATAATAATAATAACACAAAAACATTACCCAAATGCCTGTCTGAATAAATGAGTTTTGAGCTGTTTTTTTAAAGGGTGACACAGAGTCAAGGGTACAAAGAGAGAGAGGTAAGCTGTTCCTAAGTTTTGGCGCTATGGTTTGGAATGCACAATCCCATCTTAGTTTTCAGACGGGTACATAGGAAGACAAGAAGACCTCCATCTGCAGACCTAAAACGCTCACTTGGAGAACAGGGGTGGAGTAGTTCGGCAATATATGTGGGTGGCCTCACCTCGAAAGGCCATGAAAGTAGGAAATGAAGATTTTATACTGAAACCTAAGCATGACCGGAAGCCAGTGAAGACGCTTTAACAATGGGGCGATGTAAGAAAATTTATGAGAGTGAGTTAAAAGCTTTGCAGCAGCATTTAAGCACGATGGAGGTCATTAATAAATGCTTTAGACCACATGTGTCAAACTCAAGGCCCGTGGGCCACATGGGGCCCGTGATATAATTAAATAAGGCCCACGAGATAATTACATATTGCTATTATTAATGGCCTGCGGGTAAATAGTGCGCCGACCACATGTACTACAAATCCCACAATGCACTGCAGCAGCTGCCACGCAGGCCAAGACCTGCACACTAACCCGTTTTCCATGTTGCCAATGACACACTGATCAGTGGTCAGCAGATAAAAACATCAGTCAGAACTTTTTACAGTGACATTTAAGCTAGCCTGACCCCCAAAATGGCCAAATGAAAAGTGGTAAATAGGGATTTTTCCAAACAGGCAAGACAGAGGACCTGATCGCTGACATCGGCGGTAAACCATCTGTCGCTTTTCCTCACCTGCGATGTGCGGGAAAAAGAGCGGATTGGTGGAACAGATGCAGGAGAAGATGCAGAGGGAGACCTGCAAAGTCCTGAAGACAGAACGTGCCACATGCACCGCAACGCAGACAGTGAACTTCACAAGCCTCTTAATTTGGTGACGTGTCTTATCACAGAGGTGCGAGGAAATCTGTCAAGCACATAAATTGCCAACATAATGCTTTTTAGGTTTTCCATAAAAAAAAATCTGACACCCCTGCTTTAGACAGACAGAAGAAAAAAAAAAAAAAGCTTATTACACTTATCCAAGCAGGAGGGGATGAGGGCATGAATGAGCATCTCCAGTTCACATTTTGAGACAACAGTCTTGCATTTGGCAATATTTCTTAAATGGAAAAAGCAAGTGCAGGTCAGAGACTTGAGCATCAAGAGTCGAGGACTGATCAAAATGAAGGTTCCATGCGTTAGCTTTTAGGTGCATGAGGAAGACCCCAGATGTTGTCTAATTTGGGGGAATAATGCTCTCTACATGTAGGGAATTAAAATGCAATCCACCACAGCACTCGTTACCACCTGTATGAATGAGACGTTTAGTTTGCATTAGACTTCAAATAGAAATAGTATTTCATGACATCTCAAGAGGCATTTGTCTTTTTGTTTATCATACCAAGAGCGCCACACAAAGTAATGCAATCAAGTAAGTGCTCACTCCAGCCTCTCAACAGTTCTCGACACAAACTGACCATTAAAAGCTTTGCAAAGGTGATATTTACATATTGCACTGAACTGTGTGACACAGAAATTCACTCAGCATCATACAGTCTAATGCAGTGAATATGTTTATTTGATTACAGAGGCCCACGCCAGTTAATTCAAAGAGTTTTTTTGAATTCCTCTGGGAGGTGGGAACAACACAGCCCATTTTAATTACTTAATCAACCAAGTGATTTGCTTAATTATGAATTCTGAATTTAGGGAGTTGTTTAATTGCTATGAGAGCACGGGTTAACAGTAGGCCTTTTCAGCTTTTAGAGGAGAGCAGGGAGGACAAAGGGTGATCAAAGCACCACATGGTGGACAAATAAAGACTTTTCAGAAAGATGAACACGAAGTATCTTAATGACCTCTTCTGCACTTTGATCACTCTGGTCATCCTTTTCTCCCACTAATGCTTAAATGCGCCCGGAGGAAACTATGATATATCTGCTGATGCCTGCGATGATGACGCTACTCTCAGTTTCACTGCATAGTGCTTAAAAGTAAATATGAAGAGGAAGTTCAGCTGATGCATAACAAAGCAGCACTTTTTAAAACTGGAGAGGGACAGGAAGGGAGGGAAATAAGAGACAGAAGGAAAAAATGCATTTGGTGAGTCAGGGAAAATTTCAGAGCAATATGATATTAAGAGAGGGGGTAAAGCAGATCAGAACAACAACGCTAGCATCTCCTTCCTATTAGAAAAGCCACATGAAGAAATATCTGACCTCTGGAGCAACTACGATGTAACTTCATACACCTCCTCGATGTGTTCCCTTACTCCAATGGTTCTCTTTCCTCTTTGAATCGACAGTCGGCACTGTGTTGTCTTAAACTCTGAACTCAACACCTCCACTAAAGAGAACCGGGGAGTGCATCACAGGGAAAATCCTGGGACAAACCTATGAATTAAAATATAATATATGCAAAATTTTAAAATAAAAAGGTAGGTTAGAAATTAGTCTATGCTTGGTTAAGACAGCTTGATCAAGTAAGGGCTTTTAAAGTAATGATTTAATTACCACTACCTTAAAAGCCTGTGGTATGTAGCCTGTTAATAAAGATAGATTAATCATATTTAAACTGAAGCATTAAATATGCTTCAATGCCTCAACTTTAAATATGATCAATATATGAACTAGCCAGTATATGTACGTAATAACAGGGGTGTCTTGCACTCAAGCTGAGATGGTATACAGTTCCACATTTAAAAAAGAAAGAAAGAAAAAACTTAACCGCCTTCTTCTTTAAAGATTCACCCTGAGCAGAGACACACAAACTCTCAGTTTTTCTAAGCAGAACATTTCCACTGATCAAAATGTTTACTATTTAGTTTGTTCCAGGATTCACGGTTTTCGCAGCGCTCATTATGTATATTTATTATAGGTTATGTTTTAGTGGGTGTTCTAAATACGCACATTGCCAGAGGACCTCTTTTCATGCTCCATTTTAGTCCCTCTCCAAGGTTTCCCCCTTAAAAAGCCCAGTGCAGCTGCTGGCTTAAAAGAAAAAGAACAACAACTGTGGAACGCAATGACGCTTTTCTGAGCCAGACTTAGAACTTAAACCCAGACTAAGGAGAGGCCCAACAGAAGTCACTACAATACACAAAGCACACAGAGTTCTACGCAGTCACATCCCTTAGCATTACAATTTTCATATTGCTCCGGCCAGTGGGTATTCGATCAGAGTTAATGCTAATATTAACCACTTTAGGTATATTGCAAAGACGTCCTGTTGCTTCCAACTTTCTCTCTGAATGTCTGAATGATCGTATTACATGTATAAATTAGGATTTGGTGATTTGTGCCAGGGTCCAATTGTCCTTTCGTCCCTCCTGCGGCATCACCATTATCATGATAATGATGTTAATTTAATGGAGCAACAGGGAAACGAGCTAAAAATTGCCTTGACTGCCGAGCAATTGCCAATGACTTTGACCATTGTCAATCTCCAATGTCATCGTCCATCAGCACAACCCTAGTGCACCCCAGCAGCAGGGGTTATTTTTACCCACAATTACTTTTCCCGTGGTTGGGAAAAATGGCTTGTCAGTAACTGATTAACATTATTTTATTTTTCCTTTTCCTTTTCCTGCACAGGGATTTACCTATTGTGGGGTCTTCATGTCTTCAAATCCTGGGAGTGAATCAACACTCCTATTTAATCTTGTAACAGACCATTTGGCATGATTTGCTCAGACATAACTGAGAAATTTTAGAAATTAGAGCAAGAAAATTATAGTAGGCTGTGATGCAGATGGCTCCATCTGAACTTAGTCTGCTCCTCACTTTTTTAGTTTGAAAATTAGCTGCCAGTCAGTGTGTTACAGAGTGAGGTGCAGAACTCAGGGAAGAAAAGCCTGGACTACAAATAAGGCATTTCAGGCGGCTAAAGAGCCGGGCTTTATTGTGGGACACAGTAATTCTCCCTGATGTGGACTCTGCAAACTTTTATATGCAAATAAGAGGGGAAACCTAAAAAGCATAATGTGGGCAAATTATGTGATTTGGATGGGCAAGCACAGGGTGAGTCACTGTGGTGACGTTTAAATTTTTTTTGGGGGGGGGCACCACAAGGGGAATAAGTGTGACCAGGATTAATGGCCATGGCAGGTTAAAGGTGAGAAAATATAAGCGGAAAATAAAGGAGAGGTGGATGAAGAGCAAAGCAGGAAAATACAGACTCGTGCTGTGTCACAGAGAGATAAATAGAGGGATAAAAAGGTCTTCATCTGCCCAGTAGGGGAAGAGAGGGGGAGCTGTGAGATCAGCAAGGTTTTCTGTCGATTAAAAAAAAAAAAAAAAACCAGGCTGTTTCCAACACTCTGGATGTAGACCCCCACAGGCAGGGTCTTTCAACTCTGCAGAGCAACTCAAAGAAAGGGACCAAATCTGTACGAGGGAAGAAAAAAATACAATTTCACAGCACCAACTCTTTTGGCGCACTGCAATCATAATATATCAACTGAAATATACTTTAAACTGCCAGGGAAGTGAAATAAGCACGGGCGAATAGCCGATCGAGATAACAGTTTGATTGCCTGAGACAGATTTTCTAGTTTCCTGGAATATATACACACTTCCTCAAGCCTACTGGCAAATCCTGACATATGGACAGGTACATTAATCTCAAATAACTACAGGGGAAAGCAAGTTTCTCAAAGTAGGAGAAATGGTGGAAGATAAATGACACAGAGGAGATGGAACAACGTTAAACAGGCAGAAGAAGACACAGAAAAGCACATAGGGAAGATGCGAAGAGTGAGGGGATGAAGATGAATGCGATAGGGTGGTGGAAAACCCAAGTGAGGGAGAAAGCGCTGTTTGCAGTTCAAACAAACTGATACATTACGAGATCTGAGATGAAGAAATATATAAAGGGGAGAGGTAAGAATGCAGGGGGAAAGGGGGATAGCAGGAAAGGTTAAAGCTGACACCTCGGATAGCTGTGGAAGATTGAGGAGGAGTGATTTGAGGAAAGAATGGAAACAAGGAAAGAATGAGGAGTCGAGATAGTGGGGAAGAAAGGCACGTTATGTTGGAGATGAAGCGAGAAAATGACAGGCAGGAAGACACGGTGGGTAATGTGAATTCATGTAGGCAGCTGATGGACAGTTGAATGTCAGGTTGGCAGTCATTTTTGTAAACAGTGACACTGAGTGTCCTCATCTCATCGCACCGCTGTGGCTGGAAGGAAAAAGAAGAAGAAAAAAACAACAACAAGGGAGCGATGGGAAGAGAGATGAAAGAGGCGCGTAGCGTGTGCCTGACTGAATCAAAGACAGAGCAGCGGTGGCTGACTCACTCACATTTGAGGTCACGCAGATTATAAACACTACAGATCAGAAACAGCAGAATCTCAAAGGCCAACAGACCAGAGTATAAATGAATTTGGGACACCAAGAAAGGCACAGTGTCAATATTCAGCTCTCTTAATGCCGTTAACACCTAAAGCCATGAGGCTCACTGGCAGGAACAAAAAACACATTTACATGGACTCTAATATCATAAAGCTTGTTTTGAACTTAGAACGGGCTTGTTTCCGAGTGATTTTATTTATATGCTTCAGATTTTCAGAACTATGTTGTATACTCTAATCGCATATGATGAACATGTGTCACAATATGGCGACATTTAACTTACTTGCACAGAGAAGACGATGAGGAAAAGAACCTGTAAGCTTTGCTCAGGGTTATTTGTAATCTCGATTATTAATCATCTTATATTCTGAGCAAACCAGGGTTTATTGAACTCTTGAACTTTAAAAACAGGTCAACTTTTTGACTGTAAAGCCCGTCTTGCAAGGGGAGCCATTGGTGCCTGCCAGGTTCCAACCACCTCCAGCGTAGGGAGTCACCAAGACGCATAGGCGGCAGCCGATTGGCATTCCTCGGGAGAGATGCACAGTAGCCCTGGGCAAGCCAGAGTCAGCCTGACAACCAACTGTTGTGTGCTGCCAAATGCAGACCAGGTGACAGACCCTGATCTCTCACAGAGTGATCTGTAGGCGAGGATAGCTGCAGGCAAACATCAATAATCCTTTCACAGGTTCACCTTCAGAAACGTTTAGAGTTTTGCTTACTCTAGAAAAATCTTGTTGACCAAAAGTTCTCTTTTAGTCATCCTGGCTCGAGCTGCACAAAAACTTAGGGAGGGGAGAAAGTAGACCACCATAAAGCAAAGGAATGTGCCCGATTTATAAAACAAGAAACAAAACAAGGTCTTTGTAGGAAATATGAACATAAAAGGGTAAACGCTTTATCCAGTTTTTTTCATGATCAGTGCAAGCCAAAATCATCACTAGAATATAAATTGGATTAACTGTCCCAGCCCTAAATGACAGACTCATGTCGTAACCTTGGCAGTAATCAGAGTTTCTCAAACATATGAAAAGACTTGTTCACTGTTTTTAAAAACACGTTTAAAAACATGCTATAAAATTTTAGGGTTGTCAATTGTTTAACTGTTTGGATATTAATTTGTTTGGAATTCTGGTATTCAGATATTAATTTTTCACACTTAAGTTCACCTAATTGTTGCCACCTTAGCAACTGCCACTAGATTTAATAGCTTTTTAGTGCCCCATAAGTGCCTTTTTTCCCCTTTCAGGTCCTTTCAAAAAAAGCACCTTGATTAAAACCCATGAGCAGCACTTTGTAACAAAGTCTCCTGCTGCAGTTCCCCTCTCTGTCTCACTGCCGTGTGGGTGAGCAAGCAGCATGTGACAGACTAGTGGTGCACTGTGAGAGAAAAAAAAAAGTAAAAGACTTTGTGTTACTTCCAACTTTCTCTCTGAGTTATCATTTCAGGTGCAAATGTAGCCAAAATCCCAGCAAATATGTCTGGAAGTCATGTGTACGCTGATACTAGTTTAAAAGAGAGCGCTAAGGCGGAAACACCCAGTCAGTTTTAAGCTTGAGAGGGCACTTTTAAGAGCACAACACTGTAGTGTAAAGACAGATAAAGGCTATATTTGTCCAGGAATGTATTCAGCCTGAGGTCATAAAACGGCAGCCTGCTGGGTTCACCCTTTTCCTCCTTGCTGCCAAGCACTGCACCAGAGTGGGAGAAATCTGTAGGAGTGACCTTTGGTAAAGCAAAGCACTTCACTCCCTGTCTGAGTGTGTAAAGGTTTTATGTTAAGGTCAAGTGCATGAGACTCATATCAGCTGGGTCCCACTGGCATGGGGTGCGAGGACTATGTGCTCCACACTCTGATCCAAAAAGAAGGACATATTAGATGCCCATGTGTAAGGGTTTTCCTGAGTTTCCGTTTAGCTTTTTTCTTTTATTTGTGAGACAATGCACAGTCACACTTGCTAAAATGCTACTAATTCTTTTTTTTTTTAAACTTACTGATACAGTTTACTAACATGCAAATGTGCAAAATTCAAAGATTTATTCATTTTTAGGTTTCTGAAGACCAGTGCTCGCTTTCTCCAGAACTACCTCCATTGCCATGTTAAAACACCAACAATGACCTCATTAAAAGGTGAATGTCTCTGATATAAAGGGATTTGAATAACAACAAAAAAATATGGACGTCTCCTCCAAAGGGAAATCCCATTTTTTGCAGTCCATCTATATGCACACCAAGCTCGAGCTGAATAACCTATTAAAAGTTGTGACACAGCACCTTTAGAGGCAACAGTGCAGCCCTGCTCCCCATTACCTGTTCCTGAATCAAAAAGCACACTGCCATTCTTCAAAGCTTTAAGGTCTTCAAAGAGAGGAGGAACAATGGAAACTGGAGTGCAAAAAAAAAAAAGAACATGACTGAAAAAGGGAGAGGAAAGACAAGAGGAAGACGAAGGACTAAAATCTTCTGTTTTAGAAGGATAGTCCTCTGAAACAGCTGTGACATTTTGAAAAGGCCAGACTTCCTGAGAGGCACTGACTCTTCCTCCATTAGAGTAGGACACTCCATGATTATACATATCAATAACATCTGAACACAGGCCCTGTGCTTCATATAAGACAACAAGTTCCCCAACCAAAAGATCATATCAATTGTTTGTCCCCAACATATGAGAAGACCCATTGTTTCCACATAAAAGAGGTTAAAAAGTCTGCACACCTGACTGATATTGGTCAATTTTTTAATTGTTGTGTGGTTCAAGTTAAACAAAAAACATTTTTTTTAAAAGCTCATGGGTTAAAACTTATCCTTTTACTTACAATGCTTGATTTTCTAGGACACCAGGATGACAAGTTCCACCCCATTCTATAAAGAAAATAAGTGCACATATAGGGCTATGCACTATAATAACAGCTTGCACCAATGACCCACGGAGTTGTTTTCCAGTGGACTACAGCACAATATAAGGTATGTACCGTTTATGTTCATGTGGATCTTTCCCTGTCTTTGTGTGTGAGTGTAAAAAGAAACCAAAGGCTGACAGCGCTCTGGCTCCAGCGCCCGTGCAGCTCTCTTTAAAGGATCTGCTGGTCAGACAATTGACATAACCAGATTACAAAAGGACAAACAGGATGAAATTATAGCAATAACTGATACACACATGTTCACATGTTTGTGAGTGTTACCAAACTAACAGCAAACCAAACATAATACAGACACAAAAATAAACTAGCTGGAAGTTATTTAACTGAACAGTGTAAACTGTCCTCAATTGATTTCTTTTTTCTTTTTGGGGAGGGGAAGAACTATTACAGTAAGATAATATTACTACAATTTCCGGGGCCCTTGCTTTCATTACAACTTCATACACATTTATGGAGGGAAAATTTATTTAAAGTAAATAAATTACTATAAGTAATTTATTTAAGGATAAGTAATGTATCCTAGGAGTCATTTAATTAAGATACAGTGATAATATATGAACATGGCTCTATGTTAACCTCAATAACTCAAATGCAGCAACTAACAATTTCTACTTTCACCCAAGCACTTCAGCAGGCTTGAAGGCACCCTTCCAGCCCCGTCACAAGTGATTCAGACATTGTAGACACAGTGCATAGCATAAAGCACTGATTATGTGGTAAAATGTGACTTGTAATTAAAGTACTTTGAGTATTCAGTAAGACTAGAAAAGCATTCTAAAAATGCGAGTTTAATATATTAACAATGCTAATCGTGTTACTTTATTTAGATTTTGAATGATAAACAGCCAAAAGTAGCTTTTAAACGGACATTCTAAGACGGAGACAGAAACAAAAAGTGGTATTTATAGACTGTTTGTTTAGTAAACCGTAAAATAGAAAACAAATAGGCCGCCTTGGGAGAGTAGCTGTGTGCATCGCCAACATGTCTCTCTCTCTCTCACTCTGACTCCAGCTATGTGTCATTGAGTAATCACACTTTAACCTGTCCAGTTAACCTGATTTGGCCTTTATGTGCCAATTGGCATGGCATAAAGGAACCGAGCACCTTTTCTGTTGCACATCATGCTGTGTCAGTGACTGGGCATGTCCTGAGCCAATTAACCTTCCCTTTGAACAGGTGTGCAAATCACTTCTGCAGGAAACCTTTCCTGTTCGCTCAAAGCAAGAGTTCACAACGCATCCAACAATGTCTTACTGTACATAGCATTAGGGCGTATATGCACACTTTGCAACTGATACCATGTGTGAGCTCTTCTGATCCCCAAAGTCCACCCAAAAATCACTGTGTACCAAGCCCTGACCTCTTGAAGAGGTGGGCTTGGGCACGGTTCAGCTGGACTAAGGATCACTAAACACGTCGTGTTATTGCTACTCGTGCTCAAGCATGAAACTCCAGTGCTGCTCCAACAACAACTCTGTGAAAAATCACTGTGTTAATTAACAAACAGATAAGAGGCCAGCGTGTCATTATTTCAAAAAAATTGCTTGAGTTTAACCACAAAACACATTAAATCATGAATACTCTGCAAGGCATCAAAGAGAGACAGTGAGCATGAGAGAGATGAAATGCTGCGGCAAACTGAAGCATACAGATCTTTAAGTAGACTGTGTGCAGGCCAGCGGGCAAGTGGGAATGGGGAACAACCGTTCTCACCAAAGGTATGAGGCAATTATGCCTAATCTGATAATACCCTTAAATACCATCCATACATAAAGTGATTTGCTTATTGCATATAACTTTTTAGCTGATGGTTTTATGATTGTGGATATTCCAAGCTCAAGTTGCGTAGGCAACCCACTGATGCTCATGCTGGTAGTCACTTCAATCACAGTTGAGAAAATTTA
>JAMQGT020004872.1:0-22336 GCA_024447675.2 Pterophyllum scalare | reverse complement strand
AAAAAAAAAATGAATTGCTGGACTTGAAGGATTCTGTAGGAGGTGCAGAAGCGAAAGTAATGTAAAGTCACATAATGAGACCACAGGCACGTTTGAACTTCCTGATAAAATGCTGCATAGCGCATCACTGTAGAGATTTATTCTGAAGTTCTGCTGCAGCATGCACACGCGTACAGTTTGACATTTGGACAGACCCCCCCCCCTCCAAAAAAAAGATCTCTAATGTAAAGTAAAGGTTACACAGAAGCCAAAAAACATGCGATCACGAACCATAGCCCCCCAAACTAGGCCGCTGTTCTGCTTCTCACTCTATTTCTCCTTCAAATGAGACCATCAGATCTAGCGGGCATCATCAGCACCTTTCCATGCGTGCATTGCGTACACATGTGAGTGAAAAGAAGACGCGAAACGGTCCGTCCCTTTGCCGGATCACTGCGGTACCCTGCACCCAAAAGCAGGCCGGCATCCCAGCAAAAAAAAAAAAAAAAAGGGGGAGGGAGAACCCATGCATCCTTGCTCTCACACGGGGAATGACAAAATAAGACGGCATCCAAGTGAAAAGGAAGCATGTTGTCGCCTTTTGATCGGCCTTACCTTTGGCTTCAGAGGCAGGTTTGTGGATTGGTTTTCGTCCTCCTCCTTCAACAAGACGTCGCTGGGTTGAATCGATGAGGAGAGAGGGTTATCAATGGAGGAGATCGACGCTCTGCTCTTTATTCCAGCAGGGTCTTCCCTCGATTAGTGCCTGTTACACGAGGAAGCGGCTGGTTTGGGTAATTACGGAAGCAAAAACTGCGCCTTAGCGCACGAAAAGGGCGCTGCGTGAGCGCCGGCCGGGAGATGCTGAGAGTGCCGGTGGAGGGTGATGATGATATCCATAGAGGTCCCAGTTTCCACCTGACACAACCTCTCCTTCCTCCTCCTTCCTCCTCCTCTCGCTGATGATGCTGGAGAGAAATATCAGCATCAATGGGGGAGAGAGAGAGAGAGAGAGAGAGAGAGAGAGAGAGAGAGAGAGAGAGAGAGAGAGAGAGAGAGAGAGAGAGAGGCTGGAAGTGATAAATATAAACAGAAAGGCAAAAGAATAAATCAAACAAAAAGATTGAAAAATAAAGCACTGCCTTTGGATTATTTTTTAATTTTGATTATTGTTTTAAACTCCTGTGTTTAAAAATGGTTGAAAAACATCCAAAATTCACTAAATCGCTCATCCAAATGTGAAGAAAGAGTCTGTGATTTTATAGCCAGAACATCTGTGTCTTGAGATCAAGAGATAGCAAGTAAAGTGGGATTAGGGCCAGGCTGCACTTTCTTTAGTGCTACATCGTGTTGTTGAGAATCGATGGAGCATTTCTTTACAGAAAGAGTTATTAAAAACATCCTGTAGTGTATGAAGAAATGGGGGGAGGGCTGAAACCCCCGCTGGTAAAACGCTGCCCCTGGTGGTAAATGTTTTAATAAATATTTGCAGAGGATAATTACAAAAGATACCTTTAAGCCACTCTAGAAGCAACTTAACTGCAAACTCAGCTTTGAGTGTAACAAGTTGAGACAACACTAACATTTGCTACAATGTCAGCATGTACTCAGATATGAGTAGTGTTGACACAAATTGTACCTCAGGCATGTTGTTATAGTGTGTCTGTTTATGGACTAATAAAGAAACTCTGTGGTGCAGTGCAGAGAAGTTAGCTGTTGATGTCTGTTTTTTAAACTCGCTTTTAACTTTTACTCTCTTTCCTTTCAAAGAACTTTATTGAGGCAACAAAAGACTTTTATAATAAAATAAAGTCATACATAAAACATATATAAAAAATAAAAGTAGATGCAGATTTGAACCGCTTCCAGCTGCTAGTGACGCTCATAGGCTAATTTATCGGTAATACTCAGATATGTTCTGTGGCTGATTTTCGTGGTCAGAAGCTGTTTCTGTGCTCATGGCTGCGGGTTTGCGCTGTGGAGCGTGGCCGCAGCTGCGCGGCTCCTTTAACGCTCCGTGTGGGCGGAGCCTGCGGAAGCGCCGTCCTGTCGCTGGGAACGGGCGTCTCTCGAAAGGCCAACTGCATTTTCTTTTTAAGGATCTTCTGCTTCTGACACATTTCAGCGGAACAGGTGTTGCTGCGTCGTGCGTCGCGCTCGATACAAACGATGTCGGACTCCGTTAAAAACGTCGCGATATTTGGATCCACGGGAATGACCGGGCTGGCGACCCTGACCATAGCGGCGGCTGCAGGTGAGGAATAAGAATAAATAGAGTCTAGAAGAAGTAGAACAGATCATGCATTTGGTGCCTTTTGGTGGTTGTGCTGTGTGCGGGGGACACACCGGGGTGCCCGCTGGGGTTCGGTCCGGCTTTCATGCGTTGTTGATGTGTTTAAAGTTGCAGCGCGGAGAAACCAAACTTTCATACTTCAGCCTGTTTCTGCGGCATGGCGGTGCTGGAGCAGTTACATGTCCACCTGTGGAGGTCACGGGGTTGCTTTGCGTAATAACTGCAGTCTGCTGTGATAGTTTCACAGAAAGGTTCATATTTATTTAATAAATGAAACAAACTCCGCGGTGTGGACGTCTGTTCAAGCCAGGACTCAAATCCTTTATCAAGGTGTTTGCTCAGTTATTTATTACTTAATTGCGGGTTAATTGAATTACTGATTGAATACCTTTGTCAAAAAGTTTCAGAGCGCAGTTTCTACCCGTAATCTTTGATTACCTGCTGTCCTCAAACAAAACTCACTTACGCAAACACGCCGAGTCATATGATCCATTTGATTTAGCACCATTTTCATTTCCTTTCCTTTTGCTCACCCAGGGGGGAAAATGCTGAGTCATGTTAAGCGTTACAGTTAGGATCCTGCTGAGTCACTGCAGAGCTGATAGTAAGAAGCTGTTCACTATCTCGCCTCCACAGTGAGGGTGGGATCTCTGCTGAAGCTGGAGAAGTTTATCAGTCAGTCGCGCTGCTTTATGTTGCACTTCTGAAACAAATTAAACACCATTTACAAGAAAAAGGGAGACTGGAATACTCCTAAAACTACAGAATTAAAGAACGACATAATAAAAAATTTAAAAAGGCAATAAAAACTCATGAAACGGTTTATTGTACAACTTTAATGCCTCACTAACACATGCAACAGCTTCTGCGCAATCACCAAACAGGTGCAACTGACAGTTTGAGTGTCGGTTGCCAACCAGATGAGTCTGTTTGTCAGTGTGTCACCAAGACAAGTCCCTTTCATTCCTTCCTTCGCTGCAGCCAAAAAATAAAAGTGACGCTTCTCCTTCCACATTTCCAGGATTGCAAGATCCTGCAAAACCTGCACACACCATGTGACTCCAGTACAAAGCAACAAGCACAGTGTGTTTCGGAGGGTGACAGTGAGCAGCGATCAGCTTCATTTCTCTGTTTCTTCTTTCAGGATACAATGTGACGGTGCTGGTGCGCGACCCCACCAAGCTGCCTGCTGACCACAAGGCGTCCAGGGTGGTGGTGGGAGACGTGCTCAATAAAGAGGACGTAAAGAAGACGTTGGAGGGCCAGGATGCTGTTATCATCATCTTAGGCACCAGGAATGACGTCAGTGAGTAAATATATTTGTATTAACTGTAAAAAAAAAAATAGAAAAAGATCAAGATTTAAATTTCCTTACAGAGCTGGTCATGTGCACCTTACAGGACTGTATATTTCAGCGATGTAATTACGTAAGACAACCACTAGAGGTCACCATAACACACGTGAAACATGATGGCATATACAGTACAGGAGATGAATGGCAGTTATTACATGAAGCTAAATAACATGATTTATTATAACATGGTTTATTTTTATATATATATATATATATATATATATATATATATACACACACACACACACACACAAAATCATTAATATATTAAATTAAACTACTGAATCTATAAAAATGAGCATTGTGAGACTGCGTATCTGCAGCAAGGTTGGATATTTCCTCCACACCATAAACTTTGGATCCAGGAGGGTGTTTGCATCTGGATTACTTTTTAATATTTTCTTCAGAACATCAACACAATGTCTCCCAATTTTTCTGCTTTAATTTTGATGTGTATTCATGAAGATATGATATGAAATGTCCAATTTTTACAATTCCACAATTCCTGGATGCAGATGTGCATCAACCCCAAAATTGTATTGCTTCTAATTTGGGCCAAACCCAACCTCTGGTAAAAATTACATTCAAATCCATCGATAACATTTGAGTAATCCTGCTAACAGACAGCAAACCTATCACATAAACACTGTTTTGCTTAAAAATATAAAATCCTGCTCCAAAATTCCCTTCAAAAACAAGACACTTCCTTTAAAATGCAATCAAATTTTAACTCATTTAGTGTTGTAAATCTTTTAAAAGCTCTGTTGCCTCACAATGAGTACACACTGGGGGTTTTGTCTTTGGTACAGCAGCCCAGTGAAGCTGCAGTTTTGTGTCTGTATCATCTCTGATCTCACGCCTGTTTGTTAGGCCCAACTACCATGATGTCTGAAGGCACCAAGAACATCGTGGAAGCTATGAAGTCACGGGGGATCCGCAAAGTGATTGGCTGCATGTCGGGTATGACTCGTTGATATAGAGAGGAGGGAGTGGAGGAGGGCTGTGCTGTCTGGCTGTTGTATATAAAGTAAAATGATTCCTCTCAGAGGGATTTTTTTTTTTTTGCTAAAGACAACAATATCTGACATGTACTCATGTTTGACATCCGTCCCCCCCCCAGCCTTCCTTCTGTGGGATCGCTCCAAAGTGCCGCCCCGTCTGGTTCCTGTGACAGAGGACCACGACAGGATGTACACCGTGCTGAAGACATCAGGCCTGGACTATGTGGCTGTCATGCCTCCTCACATTGGAGGTGAGTAGGAAGAGGAAACCAAGAGTTTGTGCTGCAAACATCTATTTGAAGCTTCATCCAAATCAAATCCAGAAAACTGTTTCTGGTATAATTCAGGATCAGACGATCAGAAAATCTTTAAGGTGCTAATCCAGCCAGAGTATCGGATCCAAACTATTTAAGATATTCTAGATTAATTTGATCCAAAGGAAATGTTGCCACTGTTTGTGGCAGTTAATAATAATTTCTTTAATACTGATCCAATCCTGGTGTATTCTGACATTTTTCCTTGGCATTTGTCCCTTTCTTATTATATAAATGTTTTAAAAAATATATAATTTTTAATCCCCCTAAAATTAACTAAACCTAATGATAATAAGTGTGTGTGTCTGTGTCTGTGTGTGTGTGGGGGCAGCTATGACATTATGTCCGAGAGATTTCTGTATTGTGTTGCAGTGATATTAACTGAAGTTCAGCTAGTACAGTGCTGTGCTGTTGTGTAATCTCACTTTGAACCTAAGAATGGTGCAGTGAGTGCCGGATCTAGGCAGTCCAGAGTCCAACATGAGCCATAATTTAAGCTAATGTAGGTCAGCATTCATACAGAATTCATGATTCTGTCTTATTTAGGTGACTTATTTTGGTAGCCAGAAGAGCACCGATTACACACACACACACACACACACACACACACACACAAAAACATTATGACATTCAATTATTTATAACTCGTCTTTCAGGATACAAAATAATTGAGTACATACACACATAATGCTAGCTTGTAGGTACAATTCCACTAAAACCTTATAAATGCTGCCCTCTTGTGGTGAAGAGTTACATTACGTTTTGCAGAAGGGTTTTTTTTTTTTAACAAAAAGTATCTTTAACCTCTGCCTTCCCTGCTACACCAAAGTAAGATGGTTAAGGAAAAGGAGCCATGCACTTCATTTCATCTCATCATGAGGCAGCTCATCATCTTTCTGTAAATCAGTGGGTAAATGCTTTCAGAATGGAATTGCACTCCTGTGTTTGCTCATTGGCTCTTACTCAGTGGTTTGCTCTTCCAGCCCACTTCAGATCACACTGCGGCCCATGGCAGCGAAATGAGCATGATGTCCCTGCTGCAAATACTGAGCGTAATTATATTTTCTCTTGTAGCTTTTAAGAGCTTTTGTTCTGCCCTCCTGTCCAGGTGACCTTCCTCTGACAGAGAATTACGTGGCGACAGAGAACATGCTGAAGGGAAGAGCCATCTCCAAACACGACCTGGGACATTTCTTCGTTAAGTGCCTCTCCACTTCAGAATGGGACGCCAAAGCTGTTGGAGTGTCCGGAGATTACAAATAGTCCTGCTGATGCTTCTTTAAGTTGCTTCCTGCCACTGATGCTGAGAGATGAATGAAGGGAAGAGTTTTGTGTTGAGCTAGTAGTTTTTGTGTGTGTCTTTTTGCTTCCCCCTTTTCCCCTTTCCTGATTATGATTCAGCAGCTTTTGCTCTGTTATTTTCTTACCATTTTTTATCATCAGCTGCACAAATGAGACATTTTTAAAATGTGTGCCAAACCTGTGGGATCACTTCAGCTCTTTACATCGTTTCTGTACATCAGACATTACATCAGCTGACGCCTCCTACTGTTCTGATCTCCTTCCACTTTATAGCTCCTAAAAATAAAAGACTTTACCGGAATAAAGGTTGTGCTGAACATGTGAGGTTAGCAGGCCGCTCCACAACGCTCACCTGAAATAAAATTATAATACTCACATACGCTTCTCCAAATTTTCAGTATATTTTCATTGATTGTTATTAAGTAGTATTATAACTATAATAGAAACTGTAAATGATCAGTTTGAAATGTGATCACTGCTGATCACCCTACCAGGGCCGGCCCAAGCCTTGAAGGGGCCCTGAGCAAAATTAGATTTTTGGGATGCATTGCTGGTTCAGCCCCATGTGCACACGCCCACATGAAAAACAATATATTCCAGTATGACTGCAAAACTATGTCATGCGCACACCACGGAGGAGGGTGGGACAAGGATCAGTGCATGCCGTATCCAATCCAGAGGTCATAAGCTTTCTAGGAAATCTGACTTTTACGGCGTTTGAACATCCATGAATAAAGCCAACATGTGCCCAGCTACCACGTCCCATCCACTGAACCTTGTAAATATTCAACAGCCCCGACATCGATGACCCAATTAACTAGAAACATTTTTGCCATTGAGGTTGGTGACAGGTTGACAGGATGTCAAATGACCCTAACTGCTCCACCGTCAAGGTCACTTGGAACATTCCCAGTGCACATGCCTGCCCATGCAGCCTACATGTCCACCGTGCCTCAGCTGGCCCTGACCCATGACCCTTTATTTAGAAAAACAAAATGAATAATTAATTTAAAATAATTTTTTTCTTTCTTTTTTTTTTAAATCCCGGGCTTTATCCAAAACTTTATTAGGGACTAGGGTTGGGGCCATCACCACTGATGACTTCACTGAGACCTCACAGAGTTAACGGCTTTGGTTTTATTTTGAAAGAAACTACAGGAACTCGCTTCTCATTTCGAGCAGATGGTGCTTTTCGGGGCAGCTGTCCTTTCAAAGTTGACTTCATGTAACTGAAAGTCAGATGTTGGAATTAAAATCCAACACGCTGAGGATCTGGGGCAGCCGAGGGGCACTTCGCTCAGCGCCGCGTTCAGGTAAATAACGCACCTGCCTCAAAGAAGACTGATTCAAACAAGCATGTTTTAATAGAGGTTAAATGACCTTTGCTGTGTGGCGTGTAGGTGTGGGACAGCTTATTTATTCTTTTTTGGTTTTTCGATGTCACACTGAGAAATGATACATGTATGCCCGTATATTTAATCACAGCTTGGATTGGATTTAGCATTAAACTTTAAAAAAAAATAAAAAATTTGGGACGTGCTGACTTTTAACCTTATTCGGCAACTTTTATGTCAGTTCATTTATTTTTTCTATTATTTGCTTTTTTGCTAAAATAAAAGCGTCAGTACTAAAAGCCGGTATAAGGACTGGAATCCCACTTCACTTGGTGATGTAATCATTTAGGAATTGTTGTAATGGTAATTATATAATAACAAGATAAACAATCTGGTAGTTGGAATAGCGGTTAATTTACACCCATACATATTATAATAAATATAATCTGAATAATATATTAGCCATACAACGTCTTTAGCGTGGATTTAGCGTGGATCGTAGACGGACTCGCCACTGGTGGAATGTAACGTATAAAAACACCATTACCCACAATCCCTCTCTACAGCCAACCCCCAACCATGGAGCTCTTGCTGTGAAACTCAAATCACGGGCGGGAGAAGACCGAGGCGGGCGTGAGGCTGCGCTAAGGAGGAAAGTTTAGGCCTTTAACCCGAAACTACATTTTTAAATTTGTGTTTAATCGTGAACTTATTTCTGGATGATCCGAGAAAAACTCGTGGCGGTAAATTTGCTCGTTAAGGTCTAAGCGAAGGCGGCTAAAAAGCAGCGCCTGAACTCGGCGAGGACAGACGGGAAGTGATTCAACAGGTCGGTTTGCTTTAAGAGCTCATTTTCCACATGTTAACAGACTATTTGACGTTTGGTTAACTGTGATGAGTTTTAACGTCGCTGAGTCTGTTAATGTCACCGTGAGTCGTTTCATTTGTCTTTTCAGCCAGTGGCCTCAGGCGAGTCTGCGTTTTCCCTCCTCCAACCCCCACTCCCCGTTTAAAGTACCCGCATTGTTGTGCTCGTTTACAGGCTCTCCATTTTAGTCTGAGGTCTGCAGGGCAGCGTTAGACGCAGTCCCTAAAGGCACATAAGGTTATATTAAAATAAAATAAAAAGTTTCTAATATTTTGGGGTGTAATGTCATGGCTCGGCCCGCTGGTTTGATTGAAGCTCCGGTTTTTCAGTGGGGATTGATACACAGGAGCGAGACATTACCTGGAAAATTGTTTTATAGACCGAGTTTGAATTATAAAGATGTCCTAAAATCAGTGTCCAACGCAGCAGTTTCCTCCACTGGCTCCTGCATCGTTTTACCTGACAGCCAGAAATGAACTTATATACATTTGCATTTAAAAACGTGTATTAATAATCGATCTAAGTAATTAATTAGTAACTACAGGTTTAACGTACATGTAGTGGAGTAGCTGCAGTGCCCTTCTGCAGGTATCGGAGAGGTGGATGCCTGCCATCAGCAAAGGTTACAGAAAGCTCTGCCAAATCTTTATTATACGATCCAAACTAAACAGTTTATCAGCATACAGGAAGCTTTCGTTTTAGCTGCTTCATGGTTTGCTTTCCTTCACATTTATCTCATCTCAGCAGGCATGGTGAAGGACTTTATTACCATTTTAATGTGAAAGTATTTACTGCGAGAGAGACAGAAAAATAGTTTAGGGTTCATTTCTGGTTGTCTTGTGTCGGCCATTTGTTGTGTTGAACCCGCGCCTCACAGAAACCCTACATGTGAATGCTTCGCGCCTTTCTGTTTTGATCTGTCAATCATCTGCTTCATAAAAGGATTGCTCATGAGCTAAAAAAGGAAAAAGCGACTTCTTTGGTGGTCATTGCAGCATTTGGATATTCTTCTTCTTTAGGCTCCGCTTCAGAATCCAAGAGATCCTAATTGGAAATAAACTGCAAAGGGATAATTTACTAAATGTTAAGTGTAGATGATTATCACAACTCATTAACGGCTGCGCCTGATTTTGCAGTTTAACGATGATGCAGAGGGGGCAGAAGCGCAAACTCTGGACAGAGGAGGAGGTGGCTTCAGACAGTAGAGGTCCCACCTGGGAGAGCCAGCGGCAGTTTGTGCTCACGGTCTCCCTCAACAAGTATCGGTGTGCCCAGCAGCTACGCGAGCCCAGCCTGCGACGGTCCGTTCTGATAGCCAACACCCTGCGGCAGATGAGCCTGCAGGTGTCTGTGGCGCCGTCGGCGAAAGGGGAGGTGTCGCAGCCTCCAGGTATCTCTTCACCTGCACTGTCAGCAAAACGGCACTCTGCTGTAACGGTTGACGGCTGCTCAGCTCTTGCCAGCTGCCCCGTGGTTTCCTTAAATTACTCATCAAATTCTACTGAAAAGACGAGTTACTCAAGTGAATCAAATTTCCATATCACTATAGAAGATGATGAGGACTGGGGATCGATGTCCACTGATACTGATTCATCTCTTTCAGCTGTCATTTCCTCTATTCTTGCTGCACTGGACTCCACTATAGACGGGAATCCTCAGGCAGCTTCACGGACACCCCTCAGGCCCTTGGAGAACATGCCGAGGCCGTATGAGGGAGGTGTGGCACTGGTAAATCATGGAGACAGCAGGGAGCAGCAGCAGGAGGACAGCAGCATGGAGGTAATGAGGTCCAGCTACCTTGGTGATTTCACTGTGGAGGACTTGTTCCAGGATATAGACACGTCCCTGGTGGACATGGACATGGGCGGGATTGGGCACAGAAGCACTGAAGGTGGACACGCAGCTGGGGACGACCTCTTTCTGTACCTGCCACCTTTCTCCCCCACTCCCCTTTCTCCCCACACTCTTTGACACCCTCCTCCCAGAAAGCCCAGCCTGCTCTGATTGGCCAGTTGGCATGACGGCAGCAAGGCAGCGCTGATTCCGTTCAGTAACTGTTGTGAGCCCTCTAAGAGCCGTCGACTGCCTTAAAACAGTATTTGCTGAGTGTGTTAACTGTGGCGTGACTGCTTGTTTAAACAAACTTTGTGTCACGTGTTTTGGTCGTCACGTCAGAGTTTAGATGTTGTTTTTATGTATGAACTTCTAAGTTCACAGAGCTCCCGAAGTCCCGTAAGGGTTTTTATTTATATTTTTAATTCTTGTGCACTGCACACAACTGTTTTTTTTTTGTTTTTTTTAAATGTGTAAACAGGACAAATTAGTTGCTCAACTAAGAAAAATAATCCCCTTACTGGACCTGAGGGTCTCTGTATATCACCGAGACAATGATAATTTACAAAGTAACACATGTAAAATAACTGCAGATTGATTTTATGCAACAGTTTATGCCTTACTTCACAGTTTGATGATGATTCCGAGGGGGCAGAAGCATAAACTCTCATCAGAGCATACGGAGGGCTTCCTCCTCATCGTCCTCCTCTCAATCCAAATCTGGTGTGCCTTCCTTCACCCTCCTCCTCCTCCATCCCAGTATCCTCCTCTTCCCCTGCCTTCTCTTCCTTCTCTTGTCAGAATCATGTGAGGGAACGGTTTTAGCGTGAGCATCTTATGAAGATCCTAGTTGAGACCTTTTAACTTTATCATAAACTCAGGTAGACTTTGCACACCTTGCCGTTACCTGCTCTGTTCTTACTCGGACATTACGCAGAGGTAAAGGTAATATCTGCTATTTGTGTTCTTGATGCAAAAACCTGCTGAGGACATTCAGGGCTGCAGTGCACGTAACTGTGGGGACATCCACATTAATACAGTTCAGTTTTAAAATGTGTAACCTTTACTGTGTTTGCACTTTTAGGACATTAACACTGAGACGTTTATAAATGCAGTCTTAGTCTGAACATTTCCAGGATTAAGTTTGAATATGAATGGGTGGAAATGATGGAGCTCCATCACATCCCAGGTACCACTTTGAGGTTTCATTTCACTGTTGTGGTTTTATAATGTGCCAAACCATTATTTTAAATAAGTATTCTATGCCTTTTCTGTGCGCGGGTGCAGGCTCGCTCAGTGTACCTGAACAGCCAACCTGATGTGTTTACCTGCATGCTAGTTCAAACCAGTGGTTCTCAAACTGTGTGGCACGGACAACAGGGTGAAAAACAGTGGGGGCAATAAGGTTTGATGCTGTACGCACCTTTGTAGAAGTAAAATCCAGCTTTGACCTTTTTCTGTTGTTGGTGATGGGGATGTGTGTTTGGCTTCTGAAGCGGGACAGCCACAAAGAGTCTGAGAACCGCTGGTTTGCAGAGATTATTTATAAAATTGCTGAAACACTCATCTGAACAGGTGATTGTGTGTGACCGGTGTTAACGGCTGCATTTACAGGATTTAATCTGCTCAGAAAATACGTTTTCAGGTAATGAAGTCATGTGAGACAAGTCCTCATGACCATAAATGTAAAATGTGGGCTCTGAGATTTGATTTGGATGGAGAGGACGGCCCAAACACTAATATTGTGGGTCAGTCTCTTAACCTCATTTTTATTAATGTAAAATGGTCAGGTCAGGTTTCAGATAGTAGAAACACCCAGGAATAGGTGATATATTTATTTTTTTTAATCAAAAATATTGATCAGGGAGTTTGGCTAAAAGAACATAGACACAAGAACCAGCATTTTGTTCAGTAACAAAATGCTGGTTCTAGCTGTGCCCGGTGGGTGGTTCTTTGTTATAGCCAGCTGCTTCACGCAGAAAGTGGCGATAAAGAAAGTAGACTCGGCCTCGCCTGAAGAGTTTCCTCTCGGCAGCTGTGCTCAGGAAACCCCGCAGCTCTGTGCGCTGTTTTTAAAGACGCAGCAGAGCCTTTACAGTACTGTGATGAGACGTGAACACCCGCCCCGCGTGACGCGCCACAGTCTGGTCCCGCCACGCTGGGCAGTCGCTAAGCAACGGCACTTTGTCGGTTTCCACTCGTTTCAGCGGGCTTCACGTTCTGACTGATTTACATTTGAATTATGGCGGTTTTTCCATAATATGGATTCATAAGTTTACTAAACAGTATTTATTTTAAAGTGACATCACAGGGGCAGACTGCTCATCCTGATCACAAAGTGGAGTTCTGTAGGAATTTATACCAACGTCACGGTGAAATGTTTGAAGCACGCGTGGTGCCTGTTTTTTTTTTATTTTATTTTTTTATATATTATATATCCAGGTTATGGACGTTTTTATGCATACATGCCTTCTGAATAGCTGGATTGCAGCTGTAAACTATTTATGAACGTACATTTTGTTAACAGTGAGTAATTTATTGTCACACCATGCTGACATATTACTAATGGTGTATTAAAATGCTGTCATGGCAGTTTTATTTTCTCTACATTTTAGAGATCTGTAAGATGAGTTTTGAAATGTAGGACAGGATGCCAACGTACTGTATTTTCACAAAACCTGTTTACCTGTACTGATGCTTTCTAATTAAATATGCAACTGTATAAAGAAAAGTGTTCTCCTTTCATTGAATATTTCTGCTAAAGCATCAAGCATTAATATTATCCTCCTTGTGTGAGGGCCATTTGAATGAAATGAAATTCACATCGAAGAACCCAGTTTGAGATGATTTAAGGGCTTTATTTTTTGATTGGCTGACCCTCAGAAATGGGTGTGAACAGCAGATATCACAGTCTGAGTTCAATTTTATTTTTTGCAAACAGTCGCCTCAAGGCTTCCTTAGAAAAAAACCCAACAGTCAAAACGAGCCCCTATGACAGGGATCCTCACATCCAGGCCTCAAAAGCTGGTGTCTTGCAGGTTTTACACGTGTCCCTGATCCAACACACCTGAATCAAATGGCTGAATTACCTCCTCGGTATGCAGTCAAGTTCTCCAGAGTCCTGATAATGACTTCTCTATTTGACTCAGGTGTGTTGAAGCAGAGATGCATCTAAACCCTGCAGGACACCGGCTCTTAAGGCCTGGATTTGAGGATCCCTGCCCTATGATCATACACTTGGCGACAGTGGGAAGGAAAAACTCCCTTTTAACAGGAAGAAACCTCCAGCAGAACCAGGCTCAGGGAGGGGCAGTCATCTGCTGTGACCGGTTGGGGCTGAGGGGAGAGAGACAGGACAAAAGACATGCTGTGGAAGAGAGACAGAGATTAAGAACAGCTGATGATTAAATGCAGAGTGGGGTATAAACGGAGTAAATAAGGTGAATGAAGAAGAAACACTCAGTGCATCATGGGAACCCCCCCAGCAGCCTAGGCCTATAGCAGCATAACTAAAGGGGAGGGGGGTTCGGGGTCACCTGATCCAGCCCTAACTATAAGCTTGATCATAAAGGAAAGTTTTAAAGGGGACATATCATTAAATCCTTCCTTCTCATATGTAAAATGAAGGATTTAACTTGTGGTCTATATAAAGTAGAACTGCAATGCTTTGGTCTGGTCTGAATTCCTCGTTATTGTAGCTCCACAGACCCCTCGTTTACACCTGTTCTGAGCAGCTCGTTTTGGTGCGGTGTCTTTAAATGTGAATGAGACGTATTACGCCCCGCCCCCTCCAGGTGGCAGTGTTCCACTCCACCCCGTTCAGCCATTTTTGTAGTTTGATAGCAGCGATACGATTATCTACCAGCAGAGAAATGTTTTTTTTCCCAAGTTTATTAAAGATGTCAACAACGGAAGACTTGTCCATCCAGCCTTACACGTTGGAGCCAGAGTCTGAGCCAGGGGAGGAGAAGGAAGACGACGAACCTGCAGAACCACGCCTTCAAATGAATGCATGGCACTGGTACTGACTACCTACAAAATAGAGCGTAGTTTAACTATTGGAAACTACTATTTAACACCCACAAAAGGACACTCATACTCACTGTACACAATTAAAGATGTGCAATAATTTGATTATATCTTATCTGGACTACAAAATCACTGTGAGAAAATTATGGTACAATTAGGTCTTTAAGATAAGATGGAGCCCTATTATTCAGGGCAGAGTGATTATTTCCACACAAAGCGTTTGACCTCATTTACTACGAGCACGGTAACAGATGATGAAGAAAAATCTGAATTCCTTTAATTAATGACTTGAATTTCTTAAATTATTCAGTTTAGATTTATTTATAAGATAAAAAGTACAAACTGAAGAATAAAAAGACAAACATGACATTACATAGTTTCTTTAATTTATGGTTGTCCAATGCGAATACAAGTTACATTTTACTACAACACACACACTTATTTTACAGTGTCTGATAACTTCACTAATCATTTGACTATAATGGTAAAACTGATGTGAACATTAAAGTGCATTTCAAGTGTTTCTCTGATGGTCAGAAGTCACAGATGTAGACGGGTCTCTGGTTTCTTTTAAAATTATTCATCACATTAAACACTTCATTTCATTTGGCTGGTGTCATTTTCCTTCCATCCTTCCTCCTGTTCATGCTTTGAACACTTGGTGCCATTTCAAAGGTGTAATTATATCGATATCTTGCAATACATATAAACAGACGCTAGGGGGCAGCGCCATAAAGCATGAGGTAAACTGCTCAGCTTCATGACTGACCCACATAAAAGCTGCTACATTTACAAGACTCCACATGAAGCTCGCACCGTTTCAAATAATTAATCTGAGGTAATGAACTCGAGCTTTAACGATCTGATCGCCGCTACAAACGCGGCTGGATGGTTGTATGAACAGGTGGGAGGTGTCTGAGCAGGAAGGAGACAATGAATGTGCCCACATAAAAACACACAAAGTTAGAGATGTAAAATATTCAGCTTAAGCACAGTTACATTAAAGACAATATTTGTTTGTCCTGTACAAGCAACCCAAACATGCGGCAGAAAAGCAAGAGACAAAGAGCAAAAAGAACCATAACAATAAACTGCAAAAAAAAAAGAAAGTTTGAGGTTGAAGCCCATCATGTGCAATCCTGAGGCTGTAAACACCACAGCTACACTGGTGTGTGAGAGGAAATGTGTTCCTTTTAGCCCTTTTAGGAGAGTCCTTTCCTGTGTGCAGCACAAGCTCTCCTAAGCTCTTTGGTGGCCCCTCTCACAAATACTGAATCTTAAAACTCATCTCAGTCCTCTTTCAGATGTCCTCTTCACTGGATGTTTTAAATGAATTGAAAAGGAAAAAAATTAACAAGAGAAAAACTGAGACAAGATTTCAGATTCAGCCCACCAAGTCCTCATGGTCCAGCACCGGTTCAAGGTGTAGGTGTGACTGACAGAGATGATGCTGCTTTCCCTTTTCTCCGCCTCCCCACGGCTCAGCCTTTGCTGATGGTGTTGTAGGGGACCTGCGATCCTGGCTCGAGGGGCTTGCTGGCTGCCTTTTCTGAACGGCTCTGAGACGCCTCGACGCGATCCACGATGGGCTCTCTGTCCTCATCCTCATCCGAGTCCTCGCAGCGTGGCAGCTGCAGCAAGGTGGTCAGGCCGTGTATGTCGGACAGCTTGTGGAAGGTGCGCAGCAGCAGGTACATCATCAGCAGTCCCAAAAACAGGTACACTGGAGAGAAAGGCAGGAAGTGTTCAACGTGCTCATACATTTTGCAAAATAAAATTGCCAGACACAGACATACTGACTAAATCAGGATGTTCTGGGTGGTGTCTTAAATGTGGTTGAGGTGTGTCATTACATCCTCCAAACAGTTAAATCATCCTACTTTGATTAGAAATCAATGCTGAACATCGACACTGTTGCATACCAAGCACACTACAGCAGCAGTGGTCCCCCCCCCCCGAACATCTCAGGAACATGACTGAACCCTGACTGAGCATCCCAGGGAACCGAGACAAGCCCAAATTCTGGAGGTCCTACTAGCAGCCCACAATACCTCCCAGTGCCAGACCACCAGAAACTCCATGAAGTCTGGTCCAAAAGGGGGACCTCCATAATCAGTCAATCACCTGATAAATTGCTGCATATAAACAACATGGCCTCAGCTTTCTCTTGTGCTCTGATGAAGGCCATGAGGTCAGATCGTTAGCATGTTTGTCGACGTGGCCAGAATCAAATGATAAATTAAGATTGAGAAGTTCTGTGTTAGTGCTGCTGTCATGGCCACTGACCATTTGAAAGAGAGCTGCTCTCCCAGGTGTTGGGCGTTTCCATGCCCGTTGTGGTCATTGACAGACTGCATTCATGGCTCCAGCAGCAAGTTCTCCCTGCCATTTGGCCATTGGGCTCAGACGTGTGTGGTTGCTGGACTCAGGCTGTTCACTCTTCAAGCGTTTAAGTAAACTCAATGACATTAAATTAACTACACACGAAACCCAGTGGTTTTGTGGTGGGCCAGTCTATCATGTTATACTATCCGTGACCCCTGGGCCTTACAGGTAAAAGGTTGTAACACAATTGGGGGCTCGTCTGGTCTATCATAGTGAGCAGCGAATGCACACAAGGCATCCTCACGGCAAGCATCAAACTGCTCTAACGTAGGGCTATTTACAAAATCCTCCAACTTGAACAGAGCTAGAATTCAAGTATCCCGAACAGCTCCCCACTAACAACTGCCCTTTTACCTGTGGATTAGACCTATGTGCAATATTCTTAATCAATATTTAATGTTGTGGCTGATCTGAGTACAGAAAAATGCCTATTCCATGGGACTCAAAGGATCCTGAAATGAAATCTAAGGGACAATTATGCAATAGAAAGATCAGTATAATTTCTCCTTAAAATAAATTTAAAGAACGTCAAAGTCAGCAAAGAGTTTTTCATGAGATTTGACTGGAGATTGAAAAGTTTGAATTCTAAATTAGAGGACTAGCTGTGGGCACTGCTGTGGCTGTAAATATGAGCTGAAACCACAGATATTTTAGGTCCTCTCTGACTGTGTTGGTGAACCATTTATTATGTAACTGAGGTCAGAGAAAGCCATACTGCAGGTGTGACACTAAATCTATCAGCTTGCAAGAACCAGGAGATGATGGAAAAACTTTACATTCAGCTGTGTGCCACAATATGTTTCAAGTATATTGTTTATTTGAGCTATATAAATTTATTATTGTTATTTTAATGTCACTGCTAGCTGCAAAACTATTTGCCCCCTCTGGGGATAATAAGAATTTCTTTCCCAAATGATTTACTCTTCAGCGTGCCTGCAGGTCTGTTAGTTCATGGTAGCTTTAAGCGTTTGAGTTAAAGGCAACTGGACTTCTTTTGTGGGTTCTTGAAGATGTCTCACCTCTGATCTGAAAGGCTTCTTCAGCTCTAGCAGCTGAGGGGAGTCCCAGGTATGCATCAGCAGTGCTGTGGAAAAGCCCTGCAACAGCAGCTGGCTGCTGTTCTAATTTGAAATCTGCCTAGTTAATAATAGGCAGGGTTTTTCCTGCATATGGGCATTTTTCACACCTCCCAAAGAGGTTTCAGCCAGAGCCAAGGTGTAACCACAAATATTTGAATGTAGTTATATTTTAAAGAGTCAAGCCCACTGACACTAGTCTAATGCTACAGTCAAGGAGACCAAAATGATTGCATCCATGCACAATGGACTTGCAATCTCATTGCCTTTGAAAATGGTTGCTTCGAGGATCAGGTCTGCGACCACCTCTACTCAGCTGCCCTGTGACCTGTAACTGACCTGTAACTGTTATAAGCTGGTGCACATCACCACAGCAATTATGTGAGAGTGACTGCAGTTAGTCCAAATCATGACTGTTTGGAGACAGGTTGCTGTCCACCTTGCAATTGAAAGTGATTATCCAGAGGTTGAGTGTGTTGCATGCCAAATGTAACCCCCACCCCGCCAAAAAAACAAAACAAAAAAAACAAAAACAAAACGTGTTCACCAAGCAACCGTTGATTTCCTAGCTGCAAGGAGGTCGATGTCCGATTTTTCCTTTAGTGTGACAGAGCTGTAAGGAAAGATTGCCACACTTCCGTTCCCCAGTCACTTCCTCCAGCTGCTCCTGAGGGGCACCAAGGTGTTCCTGAACCAGCTAAAATGCATATTTATCCAGTGTGTCCTGGGTCTGCCCCCAGGGAGGGTCTCCCTCCAACTGGAAGGAGATTCCTGACACACCTATGAGGTGTTCAGAGGGCATCCTTGCCAGATGGTTGTAGCCAGAGCCAAACTGTGGTTTCATTTACTCTAGAATGACTGACACACACACACACCATCTCCAGGTGGCAGAATGCATTTCCACAGCATGTAGATGTGTGTCTGCAAAGCTTTGTGTAGCACCTACATAGCAATCATGCCAGAAAATTAAAGGGGAGGAGCTAAAGTCATTTTTCAGCTTTCATAAGAGGTCCCCTCTCTATTTTAAAACCACACAGCGCTTCAGCTGGGGGAACAACAGGAGCTTGTGGAGACATCAAACTGCTTTCTGCAGTCTGTCACTAATCCTCTCCAGAAGGCTCCAGGGGCTGTTTGGGTTAATCTAACTCGACCTACACTGTTATTATATAAAGCAGCCTGAGAGCTGCTCCCTGTGAGCCGCTCTGCTGGGCCTCCTTCCAACCTCAAGTCAAGGAATTAGCTGCAGGCAACGCGAAGGAAAACAACAACTTTCAGCGAAGCCCACTGAGCTCAAATAAACATGCAATTATTTTTTGAATGTGTGAGATTAAGGCGTGCAAAGAAGTAAAAAGTATTGGAGGGTGAATTTTCCGTCTTAGATAAATTGTTGGAGGCTACTGAGCAAAACTAAAGAAACTGAAATGCTGCATTCACTCATATTTTTCCTCAGCAGACCTCATTCATCCCAGTGTGTGTTTGTCAGATATTCAACGTAGAGCACTCTGAGCCCGCAGACATGCAAAACAGCAGCCAGGCTGCTTTTAGACTGAAAGGTCACTCCAGCTCTGACTCGATTACTGAAAGGACACCCACAAAGAAGCTGAACAACAAGAGCACAACTATGGAAATAACCTCCATCATGTGATAATGATAAAAACAGAGAGGCTTCGATGCTGGCTTTTAAAGACGAATGTTTTACAGTCCTCTCACAGTGCACACTAAAAATCAGGTAGTAACAGTATTCAATTCAATTCAATTTTATTTATATAGCACCAAATCACAACAAACAGTCACCTCAAGGTGCTTTATACTGTAAGGTAAAGACTCCACAATAACACAGAGAAAACCCAACAATCAAAACGACCCCATATGAGCAAGCACTTGGCGACAGTGGGAAGGAAAAACTCCCTTTTAACAGGAAGAAACCTCAGGCAGAACCAAGCTCAGGCTCAGGGAGGGGCAGTCATCTGCCACGACCCCTGTAAAGCCTGAACCACTGCTTTAACTAGTGTTAGTGTGTAGCAGACGTGAACAAACGGTCGTCAGGTTTGTGACCTTTGAATGCCCTTTAGCGTCAAAGGAATCAGTGTTTTCATGTTGAGCTGTTGGACAGCTGATGCCTTCAGTCTCCTGCTTCCAGGTTAACCTCTATGGAGCTTCCTGATGTTCTCTCTTTATAAGCTTATCGGTGCAGCCATCTGACAAACACCCCCTGCATAATATTGTACTTAAAATAAAAACAAAATCAGCTTCTATCATGGAAAGACTCTACTAAGAGCACATACCTCGTTTGCTAATAATGCACAGTGCATGCTTGCAGTCCTGTGAGGCTCTGCTTTGGCACAGAGGTGCTTTGCGCTCATCATTAACAGCAGCGTGTTAAAATGCTCAGAGAACAGTAACATGGAGATGTTAAGTAGGACTTGTCCATCATGGCCACATGGTCATGGCCAAACTACCTGCGTTGTAAAATATGACAAACGTGAACGCGTGTGTCGGATGTATGAAATCAACTCTCACCGTTACTTGCGAGCGGTCCATCCTGACAATAAAGCCGAGGTTAATAAAACAATACAAATGCTCTTTGTTTCCCGTTTCTCAGATGGCGAAGCTTCTCTGTCACGACACTTCTGTGCATACACCACTAAACAAGAAGAGCTTTCTGGGTTATTTCCTCTGCAGTCACAGCCCATGTTTGATCCTTTTGAACTGGACCTCACCGTCCGAGTGCTGCTCCACTTACAGAACAACAAACATCCATCAGAAGCCACCGATGCGCCGGATATCACTTTATTTCTGTTTCATGTGATTCTCCTCAAAGCCTGCTCGACTTCAAATGAGCTACACAGAAGAGTGAACTTCAATTTACAGAAAGCCAACAGATAAAAATCAAAGAGCAGATTCAATTTATGAGGAACTGCCAACCTCTCAACCCTGACTTGCTTGTGAGAAAAAGGTAGCGAGAGGTGCTACTTCTCACATCAGAGGTGAGGATGAAGACACGGCCGCAAAGGTCAGCCTCTGCTCCCGTCAGAGGAGCGGTTCAAATATGAGATTTTAATTGTCTTCTGCTATATGCTTCATTATAAAAATAAAGTTGGTCCTCTGGAATCCTTCAATACAGTCCACACAGCTAATGCACTTCATGTCATTTGAACTGAATCTTTACTTCTTCTATTTCAATCTTAACATACCCACCCCAGTTCTCCCTTTAATGACGTCTGCTGCTGATTTTCCACCCATCCCTCGGTGCCGTGCAGGTGTTTGACATGTTGTGGTGGACCCGCTCCCCTTCACAGCTCTACAGGCATGTGGCAGCTCTGTGTGGCGCTCCCAGCACAAAACCAGCCTCAATGTGTGCCATTTACCCCGATTAACGACCATTTCTACCACAGCTGCAGGTGCACTGGGGTTTCAGCTGTATTCTCAGCCCTCATAGCTAAATACCAATAACAGAAATAGAAGTACTACTGACGCAACTGCCTTTATAACATGCTGGAATAAAAAAAACACCAAAAATTTTAATTCATGTTAAAGTTACTTATTACACAAAAACAAACAAACTATCATTTCTTTAGGTCACAGTTGTTTACTTACAGGAACTGCTCTGGTTGAAAATCAGCACAGCTCACATGTATTTGCTTCCACAGTTCAAACAACACGTGGAGATTTCTTGTGAACAAAGGCTCACTTTCACAACACACTGCAGTGTACACACGAGTCTATCCGTGTTTACCTTCTCACAGCCGCCTTCTTCCTCGCCTCTGTTAGTTTATGGCATGTTACTGTGTGAAACTTTAACATTAAAACACAATAAACACTTTGTCTGGACAGTGTGCGTTGAGTCACAGGGATGCACATCCTTGTACACATGCACAAGACAAACGGCACAGGCGCCCACTCGTCCAAAGGTCAGACACAGCAGGACATCCTTGATGCAAATGTTTGCATAGATCTCCTTTGCAGATTTTGTAAAACAGAGATGAGTGGGCCATGTTCTACCTCCACTCACTGCAATGGTTGACATGCAACACACACGCATGTACAAGAGGAGCTACGAACCAAACAAACAGCTGGGATCATGTGTTTCATCGGCTGATCATCTTTTCAGAATAGTGCGGCCTCGGGGGAGAACAAAGGATGACTCAGCAGCTACAACTTGAGTTTATTTTTCTTCCTTATAATAAATTTATTGTGGGACTAAGAAAGTTGGCATGCACATTTAAAGCATGTTTGCAGGACCCGCCTCTGAGCTTGGCAAACATGCACTGATATGAGCGTCACTGTGCTGTGATGAGACGACACCCTCATTTCAAACATGCAGCCTACCAACAGATGGGAGAGGTGTGAGCCTCGCACTGTGGATGGTCATAAGGACTTAACGGCTCTCTGCAACCAGAAAGCTGGTTTTAATGACTCCTATAATAACCTGTAAGTTGATTCAAGGGAATTTTATTTATATTAGCACCACATCACAACAAGCTGCTTCAAATTGTAGGTAAAGACCCTTCAATAATTACAGAGAAAACCCAAAGCAATACGTAACTGAACGAAGTAGATACATAACC
>JAMQGT020004870.1:0-13052 GCA_024447675.2 Pterophyllum scalare | reverse complement strand
AGGAAACAGCCAGGTAAGACAATGACCACCATAATAACTGAACTGGCAACACTAACTGTGGTCCGATCAACGATCCAGCGAAGACTGACAGGAAAACGCCAGTTAAGTAGTGGCCTTGACTAAGCCATCAGGAATCGGGCGATACGGTCTCCGCCCTCTTGGGGTGGAGACCCAGACCCGGCCCCGCCCCTGAACACCAGGCATGATACACAACAACAAACAGATAGGAAAGGAGAGAGAGGGAACCTGTCAGGAGGACACGGGCATGATATCAGAACAATTTTGTTGACTTCATCTCTATAAAAAAACGATCAATGCAGACACTTCCATCTTTTTTTCATATATTTATATATATATATATATATATATATATATATATATATATATATATATATATATATATATATATATATATATATATATATATATATATGTCTAGAGTAGAATTTAAAATCCTTCTCCTAACATACAAGGTCTTGAATAATCAGGCCCCATCTTATCTCAAAGACCTTATGGTACCATATCACCCTAATAGAGCACTTCGCTCTCAGACTGCTGGCTTACTTGTGGTTCCTAGGATACTTAAAAGTAGAATGGGAGGCAGAGCCTTCAGCTTTCAGGCCCCTCGTCTGTGGAACCAGCTCCCAGCTTGGATTCGGGAGACAGACACCCTCTCTATTTTCAGGATTAGGCTTAAAACTTCCTTTTGATCGCAAGTTAGGGCTGGATCAGGTGACCCTGAACCACCCCTTAGTTATGCTGCTGTAGGCCTAGGCTGCTGAGGGGGGTTCCCATAATGCACTGTTTCTTCTCATTCACCTTTATTTACTTGTTTATACTTCACTCTGTATTTAATCATTATTATTAATCTCTGCCTCTCTTCCACAGCATGCCTTTTGTCCTGTCTCTCTCCCCTCAGCCCCAACCGGTCGCAGCAGATGACTGCCCCTCCCTGAGCCTGGTTCTGCTGGAGGGTTCTTCCTGTTAAAAGGGAGTTTTTCCTTCCCACCGTCGCCAAGTGCTTGCTCATAGGGGGTCATTTTGACTGTTGGGTTTTCTCTGTGTTATTGTAGGGTCTTTACCCACAATACAAAGAGCCTTGAGGCGACTGTTCGTTGTGATTTGGCGCTATATAAATAAAATTGAATTGAATTGAATATATATATACATATACACACACACACACACACACACACACACACATATATATATATATATATATATATATATATATATATATATATAAATAAACACACACAGGTGCTGGTCATAAAATTAGAATAAACTAAAACTACACAAATTGGAAATATTTTTAAATTCAACTATTTGACTGTTTGAAAATGACCATCTCAGTCTGCCATCCATGCAGTATAAACTGAGAGAGCTTTTATTGGTTAGTGACAATGTTCATGACTTTGAAAAAAATACAGTAATATTTACAGGTGCTGGTCATAAAATTACAATATCATGAAAAGTTAATTTATTTCAGTAATTCCATTCAAAAAGTGAAACTTGTGTCTTGCCCTCTTTTTACAAGGTGTCAATGGTCATCTTTTGGACAACTGTCAAGTCAGCAGTCTTCCCCATGATTGTGTAGCCTACAGAACTACACTGAGAGACCATTTAAAGGCCTTTGCAGGTGTTTTGAGTTAATTAGCTGATTGGAGTATGGCACCAGGTGTCTTCAATATTGAAACTTTTCACGATATTCTAATTTTCTGAGATACTGAATTTGGGGTTTTCATTAGTTGTCAGTTATAATCATCAAAATTAAAAGGATCAAACATTTGAAATATATCAGTCTGTGTGTAATGAATGAATATAATATACAAGTTTCACGTTTTGAATGGAATTACTGAAATAAATAAACTTTTTCATGATATTCTAACCTACTGTCAGGGCCTGCCTGTTCTGCTTAGATTGGTGCTCTGTTCTCCTTTTCTTGCTCTCTCCCTCTCCTCAGTGGTGTGTGTGAAGTTAGTGTCCTGCCTTGGTGTACTGGAGGCAGTGTCCTGGGAGCTGATTGCACTCCTGGAGAGGATGATCACACCTGTGGCTCATTATCTTGCTTTACTGTGGGTTCTTAAGCATAAGCGGGTCACTCAGTTAGCACCGGATTGTCAGTCGAGTCACATATTCAGCGGCCACCCGGACTGTGTGTGCTTTCCCCTGAGCGAGGCGAGCATGAGAGGAGTGACCTGCTTGGAAAGCGGAACCCCCTCTGGGTCTGGCGATTCTCCTGTTCAGCCCCAAAACCCGAATTGGACAATAAACTTGTGAACTGCTTTTCAGAATCCTGCGTTTTGAGTCCCACCCATTCACTGAACGTTATGACAGAACAATCCGGCCACATCATGGACTCAGGGGATTCTGACTCAGTTCGTCAGGCTCTATCGCTGCAGGGAGCGCAGTTAGAGCGGCATGAACAAATACTCCAGCATGTCACGGAGCATCTGGCTGAGCTGGCCCTGCTGCTTGCTGAATTGAGAGGTATATTGCCCTCTTTCTCCCATCTGCAAGATTCTTCGCTTGCTGATTCCTCCTCAGCATTGGCTGCCGCTGTCTCCTTCTACTGCTCCGCGGGTCTCTGACTCACCTGATTACCTGGAGAGCCCACTTTCTCTAACGGAGATCTTCACGGGTGAGCTCAAAAAGAGTGGATGCTTTCTGATTCAGTGTGCCTTAGTGTTTAGACACCAGTGTCGCTTTTTTGCTTCTGATTCTTCCAGGATATCATTTATGATCAAAATACTCCATGGGCAGGCGACTGTGATGGGGCAATGTGGTTTTAAGTTCGCAGCCTGGAATTTCCTATGAGGAGTTTGTTACCAAATTTAAGAGTGTTTTTCCTTCAAGGCGCCAGTCCGGATGCCGCAGCTCAAAGACTTTTTTCTCTGAGACAAGGTAAGAGGAGTGTGGCTGACTACTCTGTGGAATTCTGGATTTTGGCCAAAGAGGCGGGGTGGGAGGAGAAAGTTCTACGGGGAGCATTTCTCAATGGACTGTGTGCTGATATGAAAAGTGAGTTAGCTGTAAAAGAATTACCTGATTCTCTCAATGCTCTTGTGGCTATGTGTGTCAGAGTGGACAAACATGTTCGGGAGTTTCAGCACCCACAGAACGACAATTCCCAGGAACCTTCGGGGCAAGTGGGTGGAGCAACGGGATTTGATGTTCAGAAAGGATTCCGAGGAAGTTATGAAGTAAGTGGCAAGGAGGCGGAGCCCATGCAACTGGGGCGGACTCACCTCACCCCTTTAGAGACAAAAGAGGTTTTCAGTGGGCGAATGTCTATATTGTGGTCACAAGGGGCATTTTATCAGGAACTGCCTGCGTAAGCCAAAAGATCAGGCCCAGCAGTAAAAGTGGGAGTACTGGTGGGTCGCATAATTGATGAATCTCCCCTACCCAGACTCTCAGCTACTCTCTGCTAGATTAACCACCCAATTTGCTTCTCATTCCCTCCAGGCTCTAGTGGATTCAGGGGCTGAACAGAGCTTCATTGTTCAGGAGATTGCTGAGAGTTTTCATCTCCCACTAGAACTGTTACCACAACCACTTCAGGTGTCGGCTTTGGATGGCTCCCAACTACCGAATATTTCACACTGGACACTCCCTGTCTCGCTCTCTCTCTCTCTCTCTCTGGTAACCATACTGAACTAATACAATTGTACATTTTCAAGGCTCCCAGCACTCCTCTGGTTCTTGGGTTTCCATGGCTCATGAACTGATTCAATCCTGACATTGATTGGAATCGGAACTGTATCACTGGTTGGAGTGTTTTTTGCCACCAAAACTGTTTAAAAGCTGCTTCACCAGTCTGTAAGCCCAAGTCAAACCCCAAAACTACAGAAAACATTGATTTATCCAGAATACCTAAGGCTTATCATAGTCTCTCTGAGGTGTTTAGCAAAGATCTGGCCTTGTCTCTCCCACCGCACCATCCCTATGACTATGCCATCGACCTCTTACACAGTGTACCCCTTCCCACCAGCCGACTGTACAGCCTCACCCAACCAGAACGCGATGCTATGGAAAGGTACATAACACAGACCTTCTTCCTCTCCCCTGGGCACGGGCTTCTTTGTTGAGAAGAAAGACAAAACCCTCAGATCGTGCATAGACTTTTGAGGATTGAACTCAATCACAGTTAAGAATAAATACCCTCTGCCACTGTTATCCTCTGCCTTTGAGTTGATAAAGGGAGCTATGATTTTCAGCAAACTGGACCTATGCAACACCTATCATCTGGTCAGAATTAAAGAAGGGGACGAATGGAAAACGGCATTCAACACACATCTGGGCCACTTCGAATAACCGGTAATGCCTTTTGGTCTCACTAACATGCCCGCCGTCTTCCAAGCCCTGGTTAATGACATCCTTCGGGACTTTTTTAACCACTTCGTCTTTGTGTATTTGGATGATATTCTGATCTTCTCCAAATCTCGTGCAGAACATGAGCTCCATGTCCGGTAGGTGCTCCAAAGACTGTTGGAGAATAAACTATTTGTTAAGGGGGAAAAATGTGACTTCCATGTGGACAGTGTTTCATTCTTAGGATACATCATTCAAAAGGATCAGCTCAAGGCAGATCCCTCCAAGGTGCAAGCAGTTGTAGATTGGCCCGTCCCTACCACCCGGAAACAACTCCAGCGGTTCTTGGGATTTGCCAACTTCTATCGCAGGTTTATCCGCAATTTCAGCAAGGTAACCTTACCACTCACTAAACCAACCTCTCCAAAGATTCAGTTTAAGTGGGACAGTGCCACCCAGGAGGCTCTCACAACCCTTAACCTGTTAACTGGCCGCTCCAAAATCAACAAAAATGCCTGAAAAAGCATACCCAAATTAAATCAGCTGCTGTTCCTGAACTCTTTGGAGTACATGCAAAAGCTTGGTCTATTTAGCCGTTTTTCCATACGGAACAACTTGGTGCGGGTCGACTCAGTCAACACAACTCGGCACGGTTGTGTTGTGTTTCCATTGCAATTGAGGACCACTTTGATGTGGGTGGAGTCGATATAGCAGCGCGAGCAGTAGTGTCTTGACGTAATTTGTATGTGGCTCAAAACACAACACAACAATAGATGAGATAGAGGCAAGCTAACAGCTAATGCCAGTTTAATATCATCATCATCATCATGCATAAGTCCCCCGTACAATGGTTTAATGGATGAAGGTTATCATTAAGTATAACCCTATACCCCCGAACATGTCATAATCGGCTCAGTGTACTTCAAAAGTGCCGCTGTTCGCGGACTTACAGCAACAATTACCGTAATAACACCATAGTAATCCCCTATGTTGGTTGTGAAGTGCAGTTTCTCAGCTTTCAGGAACCATTTGAATTTTTCTGATAGGACAAATGGTCGCGTTATTACAGTAATTCAAAGTTTCTTTGATCAGCCACCTCAGGCTCTGTGCTAACCAGCTGTTCGGCCTGTGGAGGCCGGTAACGGTGCTTCTGCGATCGCCCGGCAGTATAGGGTTATATGTATGCTGTGTGTGCGTCTCAGATGGCTCTCATGTTGCAAAACTACCACTGCAAACTGTCTTTGAACTTTGTACTTTGAGCCTCCAGTTCTTGCTGTCGGGTTTTAAAAATGGCATGCTGATTCTGGTGAAGGAGTCACTCTCATGACTCTGCTAGTGACCACGCCCCCTGGCCAATCAGTGGCATGCTGTCCTCCGCGTCACATTTTCAGATCACCCCGGATCGCCTATAACCCCGGGTGAGTGAGTACGGGAAAAGGACTTGCAAAGTGTACCTGATTCTAATGGAAATGCAGTCAAATCGCAGCGAGTCGAGTCGACCCGCGCCAAGTCGTTCTGTATGGAAAAGCCCTATTTGTGAAGAAGACAAGCTATATTTTTCATGTTTGCAGTCAAAAATGCTGTAACTGTAATGAGTATGTAGCTATAAAGTTTGGAACACAGAAAAATTAGACAATTTTTGCCTCGCCTAGATTATTTGTTTTTATGTAACTACACACTGAGTGTAGAAGATATGGACATGTGCCATTTGGAGTCTCCAAATGGCACGGTGAGCCAGCCTGTGAGACGCAAATTTCAAATGCCTGTAACTCCTCAATGCTTCAACATACAGTCATCAGCGAGGGCTCTAATGAAAGATAATACCTTGAGGAATCCTCTGCTATACACAAATTTACCGATAGTATGAATTAATTATAATTATAGACATATAAATCAGAGGTTGCCCTAATTTGTACAAGAAGGAAAATGTTAGGCCTTCATTCACAAAAAACCCCAGTCTATTTTTAGTGATTCCTGCACACACCCAAAACAAATAAATTGTATATTGATCAAAAGTTACAGTAAATGTAAACACTACATATACACATAAAATAAAAAGCCACAATCCTCCCAATAGTCCTTCTCTGATACACAACTTATAACCTCCTCCCAAACAATTACCCCCACCCCCACAAATACAAAGCCCGCCACAAAGCGAATATCACCGAATATAAATAAACAATACTCTGAGCCATTGTGCAACCACCATGAAAGCCCATCGAGGTCTATAAAACACCTTTCCCAAACACCCAAACACTATTTTTGGTTAATGTGTTAATAATTTCACATATAAGTCGCATTTATAAGTTGCACCCCCGGCCAAACTATGAAAAAAAGTGTGACTTATAGTCTGGAAAATATGGTGTGTGTGTGTGTATATATATATATATATATATATATATATATATATATATATATATATATATATATATATATATATATATATATACACACATACATAAATATACATATACATATATATACCTTTGGTCACTCGTGCCAATGCCAAACGTCGGTTTCAATGGTGCAAGGAGTGCAAATCTTGGGCTGTGGACAATGTGAAACATGTATTGTTCTCTGATGAGTCCACCTTTACTGTTTTCCCCACATCCGGGAGAGTTACGGTGTGGAGAAGCCCCAAAGAAGCGTACCACCCAGACTGTTGCATGCCCAGAGGGAAGCATGGGGGTGGATCAGTGATGGTTTGGGCTGCCATATCATGGCATTCCCTTGGCCCAATATTTGTGCTAGATGGGCGCGTCACTGCCAAGGACTACCGAACCATTCTGGAGGACCATATGCATACAATGGTTCAAACATTGTATCCTGAAGGTGGGGCCGTGTATCAGGATGACAATGCACCAATACACACAGCAAGACTGGTGAAAGATTGGTTTGATGAACATGAAAGTGAAGTTCAACATCTCCCATGGCCTGCACAGTCACCAGATCTAAATATTATTGAGCCACTTTGGGATGTTTTGGAGGAGTGAGTCAGGAAACGTTTTCCTCCACCAGCATCACATCGTGACCTAGCCACTATCCTGCAAGAAGAATGGCTTAAAATCCCTCTGACCACTGTGCAGGACTTGTATATGTCATTCCCAAGAAGAATTGATGCTGTATTGGCCGCAAAAGGAGGCCCTACACCATACTAATACATTATTGTGGTCTAAAACCAGGTGTTTCAGTTTCATTGTCCAACCCCTGTGTGTGTGTGTGTGTGTGTGTATGTATATATATATATATATATATATATATATATATATATATATCACTTTACTCCTAGAAAAGGCCCCCATACTACAAAAACATGTTTGTTTTTTTCCCAGAAAGCAACATCACTTAAAAAAAATAGAATTTTCCTAAAAATATCCCCACTTTCCCGAAATGTCCTCAGAGAGAATTAAACTAACATCAGTTTCCACAAAGAAGCTGTGCAGGAACACACACACACACGTCTCCCAGCCTGCTGTGAGATTGAGATAAACTGCAGTAAATTTCATGCAGTTTCTCAGCTGATGAGATTTATGCCTGCAAAGCCTGCTGGAAAGAAACAATAAACATGTTCAGATGCCTCTGACTGCAGCACAAATTCCAAACACACACACAGGCACACATTTTATGTCTTAAATGTTGATGTGGAGTGCTCTAAGTCCAGTGGTTAATCCTGAGGGAAATATGTGCTGCTGCTGCTGAATTAAAAAATTAAAGTAAAAATTATTTTATTTTTAAAAAAGTTTTTTAAATGATTTCCTCTGAAAAATATTTCCTGGTGTTGCTTTAAAGATGCCCGAAAAACAAAACTAAGAGATCAAAGTGTCTAAAAGGCCACACAGACAACCCTGTCCCTTTAAACAGTCATCAAATCCACTTTTTTACAATTTGTAAAATTTGAAGGTGACTTTGGGATAATGTTCTTTTCTTTGACTTTATTCCTCAAATAGGAAGTGAGCATGTTTTTTTTAAGTTGTCACAGAAAACAATCCTGACCTTCATCAGACAAAAACAAAAGTCAAAAATAACTTTCTATTTCTATCCTTCCTTCATGTCTCTCACACACTGAGTTCAGTGAGTTTTACATCCACGACAATGCCTAAATTCAGTTGTTTGGCAAGCTGCTGCGGCGTGTTGATTGGCAGCTCTGTCGCTCCACAGAATCTGGATCCACCGTGAAGGGAAAAAAAAGTAAATAAATCAACACAGTAGAAAATTTAATAAAAGGCTTCCAAAAATAGATGTGAGAGTTGCAGTTTCTGTGGAAACGACTGATTCTCCAAGACACTTTCCTGACAGAGACTAGGCCTGAAAGTGGAGAGATGATGTGTGACTGAAAACACACACACACACACACAGGCTGGAGGAGGAGGTGAGCGCCTTCCTGCAGTGACTCAGATAATTAGTGAGTCTGATTTCTGCTTCTTACCTCTCAGAAGAACTAAACCTGTGAACCAGTCATAATGAGAAATGTGATCAAGTGACTCATTGAACTGACTTTTATCTAAGATAGAGAAAGATAGATACTTTATTGATCGTGCGAGGGAAATTATGTTACAGCAGCAAGAAAACAGTACAATCTCCAATAAATAAACAAGGTGAGAGTAGAAGTGCCACAGTCACAGAGTGCAAAACTATACATATACAACAGTGATAAAAACAAAATAAATAAAATATAAAAATGTAGGTAAAGAAGAGTAATAGACTGACACTGTGCATTAATAATTTGCATTAATTAATAATATGTACACTAGGAATCAGAAAGACAGCTGCAAGAAGATATAATACAGAGATCTGTGTGCGCTCTTATGTCCCGACAGGTGTGCTCACCTGTCACAGAAAGAAGAGTTATTAGACAGTTTTATGGAGAACATTAGGAATGATTTCCTGGAACGGTCTTTATTAAATCAGTCTGAGGGAGAAGGAGCTCTGCTGTCTCTGCAGTGTGAAGTGGAGCGGCTGAGATGGTGGTCCATGATGGAGAGCAGTTTGCTCAGTGACCTCCTGATACCCTCACCCACTCAAACACCTTCAAATTCTGACCAATGATGGTTCCAGGCTTGTGAATTAGTTTGTTGATCCTGCTGGCATCTCTCATCACTGAAACATGTAAAGTGTAAGAAACACTAAATTTGAGCCATCCATTCATACAGTTTCTTCTGCTTATTCTGGGCCGGGTCGCAGAGGCAGCAGCCTAAGCAGAGAATCCCAGACCTCCCTCTCCCCAGCCACCTTCCCCAGCCACCTTCTCCAGCTCGTCCAGGGGGACCCCAAGGTGTTCCCAGGATAGCTGGGCCTCCTCCCAGTGGGACATGCCCGGAACACCTCACCCAAGAGGCACCCAGGAGACATCCTAGTCAGATGCCAGAACCACCTCAACTGGCTCCTTTTGATGTGGAGCAGCACCAACTCTACTTTGAGACCCTCCCGAATGGCTGCACTCCTCACCCTATCTCTAAGGGAGAGGCCAGCCACCCTTCAGAGGAAGCTCATTTCAGCCGCTCGTATCCGTGATCTCATTCTTTTGGTCACTACCCAACACTTATGACCATAGGTGAGGGTAGGGACGTAGATTGACCAGTAAATCAACAGCCTCGCTTTCATGCTCAGCTCCCTCTTCACCACGACAGTAGCGTCCGCATTACTGCAGGTGCAGCCCCAATCCATCTGTCAATCTCCCGCTCTCTTCTCCAGTCACTCGAGAAAAAGACCCGGAGATACTTAAGCTTCTCCACCTGGGACAGCAACTCGTCCCTGAGCCAGAGTGAGCACTCCACCCTTTTCCAGCTGAGAACCTTTCCTCTGCAAATCGTTCCACTGCAAGATGGAGGCCACCACCTGATGAAGCACCTTGTACACTGCAGACTTCTGCTACAACTCTGAGCTGTCACATTCTGAAGTTTGCTGATGACACAGCCATTGTGGGGTGTATTATGGATGACAGAGAGAAGAAGTATAGGAGCCTGGTGAGGGACTTTCCTGTCTGGTGCCACAGGAACCACCTGCAGCTCAACACCTCAAAGACCAAGGAGCTGGTCACTGACTTTAGGACGTCCAGACTAAGGTCACGGCCAGTTCAAATTGAGGGAATTGAGGTAGAGGCTGTAGACTCCTACAAGTACCTTGGACTGTGGTTAGACAGCAAGCTGGACTGGACATGCAAAATGGCTCACCTGAACAGGAAGGGACAGAGCAGGTTGTACTTTCTGAGGAGGCTGCAGTCTTAACATCTGCTGGAAAGTCCTGGAGATGTTTTATCAGTCTGTCATAGCGAGTGTCCTGTTTTACACCGTGGTGTGATGCCAAGTTGGGGGGGGGAGCGTTTACCCCAAACACAAGGTAGCACAAAGCAATACTGGACAATGGGGAATATCAAGGTTCAATAACACATCATCTGTCAGACATTTTATATCTTCCTTTGTCTTGTTTATTATTTATCTATTTATTCACTTCTTGTATTTTTCTGACTGACTATATTTCTGACTATACTGGAAATTTAATTTCCCTGACGGAACCCTCCCAAAGGGATTAATAAAGTTTAATCTAATCTAATTTAATCTAATCTAATCTAAGCATCATTCACAAAAAGTAGAGATGAGATTCTGAGGATACCAAGACGGAAGCCTTCCACCACTTGGCTACACCTAGAAAAGTCTGTCCATAAACCAGCAAACTAACCAACAAAAATGTTTGCTCATCTAAAAGTAAATTATTTAATATTCACAAAATACTTTCTCATTTTTGTAACTTTTCATCATGTTGCTTTTATCCATTAATTTATTATCATTTTTCAATCACATTTTAATCAGGTGCTTTCCTAATATCATTTTTAATCAGTGTTATTTTAACATTTTTCACACAATCAAATTTACTTTCCATAGAACAACTTTTTAAAATCTGTTACTTTTTCCACAGTTTTACAGTAAGTTACGGAAAAACTGTCATTAACTTCAGTGTTTTTATTTTTTTTGCTCTGTTAGAAATGTATTAAATTAACTTGTGAGGTTTATTTGTGGAAAATCCCAGGAGTAACATCAACAATTCAGACATCTAATACTGCCCGGCCCTCTTTGCTCACCAATTTGCTGCTCCAGGTCGGCAGCCTCATCTGGTGTCGCTCGGGGTAAAATGCCGGGGTCACTGAAACTCGCCCTGAACAGCATCCCCATCACGAAGACAAAGAGGACACCCCCGATTGCTGGGATGGCCGGGGTCAGGTTGGATGCCAGGAAAGGACAGCTGAGGAAACACGGAGCAAGACACATGAAAACAAACCGAAGCCAATCGCAGGAGACATCTGAGATCTTCAGGACTTCACAAAACAAAAAAGAAAAATTCAAAACAAACAACAAGGTTTCGCCTCGGGGGCCTTTTCTGCTTCTTTTTCTTTTCATTAGACTTTCCTTTATTGAACATTCAGATTTAAAAAGCTATCCAGCTCTGAGGAGAGAAATGAACCTTTTACTGACTTAAAATTATATATTTGATTGATTTTAAATTTAGGGAAATTATTGTAGCTTTAGTATTTCAGAGAATCTGAAAGTACAGCACCTGGGTCACACAGGAAGATAAATGCAGGCATCATTAGGGCTTTGTATATTATATCATGATAAGACTCAGTATACTGTGATGTTGAAAGCAAGGACAGGTACGGCATTTTTTTTCCCAATCAAATCTTTGATAAATTATCAAAGTATAAAAACACATAAACATACACGCTCTGCATGCTTTGACTGAGACGAAATGTTATATAAAATGTTTTTATTATGGATTCAGTCATGGTTCCCTCTGTAAAAATGAGGGGAAAAGGAAAAGCTAACTAATGTTGATGATTTTTACATAATGGAAGCCATAACAGAAGCAACAAAAGTGATGAGACTACTCTGAATGGGTGTCGCAAATTGATGTAATGTTCTGCTCAGCTGAGGAGGATTGCTTGTGTTGCAAACTTGCACTGCAAGCATTGGTTGATGATGATGATCAAATTATGGAGGATAAATCAGTAGAAAAATAAAGTTCTCTTTTTTATGCAAACAGGGTACTGGGATCTGCACTGAAACAGCCCCTGTACTACACAACACCACAGCACAAGAGAAAGATTTCAGTGAAATACTGATAACAAAGATGTTATCAGCATTATTCTGATAGTCGGTTTATTTGAGACTGAAGAAACAGCAAAACACATAACTGGCTCTCTCTACTTTGTCTTGACAGACAGATAAAATTAAATTACTCAATCTATATTTTTTTTTAGGGAAAGTAAACAAGTTTGCTGATGATACTGTGCTGAACGTCATGTAACTACAGTTCACACTGGATGGTTTTTATTCTTGATAGCTGATGGTGTGGGGAATGTGACTGCCGAGATATGCCAAAGGATGTCTCAGGACCACCAATCTATAGGATCAAAATAAATACTTATTATATCTATACTGATATGGACTAAGTAATCTGTTACATGCCTGACAACATTGGGGCTCCTAATGATCTAATTGACTGATGGTGTCCTGGGGGATCTCCTTCCAGATCTGGACCTCTGGCTTCTAATGGCTAATGACAGCCCCCGCTAGCAAACTGGTTTATAGGATCCTTTCTGATGGCTACAGCTTAAGTAAAGAAAAAATAACAGCTGACCTTCTCTGCATAGCGAGCACAACACTTGCGCGCCTGCACACACACAAGCACACTCACAGCACAGAGCAGTAGAGGTGTGGAAAAACTTGTTAGCGATCCACTCGTGT
>JAMQGT020004869.1:0-85000 GCA_024447675.2 Pterophyllum scalare | reverse complement strand
GGTGGATGTCTCGCTCATCTGTCATTGATCTTCTGGGTCACACAAACAGCCACCTTTACTTTTACTTATTGGATTTTCTCTTTAGCCCGGTCTTCAAGCAGGACATTTGCTCTGCTGCGCAAGAAGATTTCGCTGTTTGCAATCTTAATCCTCCTTGGTCTTTGGTTGCCTTGCTCGTATGAGTAGGATCATTGTCCTAAAACCGCTGCATTGTGTGAACACTAGACAATGATGTCAGAAAGGACAGCGGTTCCTACACCGTTAGCACAGCATTCGTGTAAGCACCCACAAAAAACATGAACAGAAGTTTTAGCCTCATACACAGTTTTTTTTTTCAGATGTTGAGCAAAAAGCAACTTCACTGCTTCATCGAGGCATAAGATTCAAAAGGTTTTATGAGTAACACATTTCTGTGCATCAGACTGAATGTTTCATATTGGCACATCAGATATTTTCAACAAGCAATTCCTGATACAAAAGCCCATGACTATAGCACATCAAAACTGACTATTAAGATGTTTGCATTAGAATCATACAACCCAGTTTCATGGAAAAGCATGTAATAGAGCCGCCTGTCCGCTTCAGGAAATCATGTGGATGTCATGTTTTTTGCCTGTCTTAGGAGTGAAATGGAAGCTGCAGTAACTTGCACTAACACCAGGGTGTGATTATAATTAAAGCTAACAAGCCAGATGGCTGATATGTTTGTAAAAATGGCCTCTATACACCTATCTTTTGTTGTTGTGAAACACTATTCCTAATGTAGTATTGTTTAAAAGGCAGAAAATCAACTGAAAAGTGGGAGAAAGTTGTTTGCTGGAAATTGAATATTGCACAGTGCTGCTACTGGAAATTACTGCAACTTCCTGCCATTTCAGTATGCGCAGACATTTCACGCCCATGAGAGGCAAAGCGTCACATGGACACGGTGGATAGGCAGCTCTATTACACGCTTTGCCATGATACCGGGTTAAATCAGTAGATATTTTTTGCCTTTTTAGTATAAAAAGGCACCTTAGTTCATCGTCCACACACAGAAACCACCAAGATATGAATAAGAAAAGTACATCAAGCTTGGAGAAATAATTTTCCCTGCATCCACATCTTCTCCACTAATCACCAAGAGAGGCAAAGGCAATGCAGGAACATCAACAAAATAATGGCAATCAGAGTAAAACTTTACCAGTTCAACACTAACTAATTTTTTTTTCCTGATGCAATCAATTTGTCAGATGAAGAGTCTCTGGCTGTGCTCCTGTTACTTGGTTGATGAGTTCTATTATTTATTTTTTTATTTTTTACAAAAAGGTTGTTTTCTCAAAATAAACTGGGAAAACTATATACTTTATAAACAGTAATTTGATACAAGAGCTGCGTAAAGATATAACAAAAGAAAAAACAAGTTCTTTGCAGAGACGTTACACAAACATGAGCTGATCTTTGTTCACTTTACAGAATTTCATCTGTACAATTTCACTTAAAAAAGTGCTGTAAGTATTGTGTAAAGTGTCTGCAATTTACTTACTTGGAAAGAGTAAATGCAAGATTAGCCATTTATAATTATAAAGAACATTATCTCTCTGTGCAGTGTGTTCATTAAAACATTAATTACTGCAATAAACCAACATTTTCAAACAAGCCTAAAATATTAAATATTAAAATGCGGAATTACTTCATTACAAAGGAGTGGGATCCTTTCAGGGCACTAATAAAGCCATTACAAGAATTTCCATGGGCACCTAGCTGCAGAGATGCTCTTATCAGAGACTCACCCAACTAGCAAAGGGGGGACAGCAATGCCGGGGTCTGCAGCACAGGCAACGCTGAGGAGGGAAGGAGATGAAAGAAGGCAGAGGAGTTGGTCAGAGATACCTCCAGTCAGCCTCAGGCTATGCCCTCAGCTCTGTTCTGATGGCCCCCTACGCTGTCAGACTCCTGCAACTATATCACACAAGTTTCTAATAACTACTGATTCCTTTTCTTGCATTTCTCATTAAGCAAGCTTCTGGTTTAACCCATGGGTTGTGATTCAGTTTATATGATATTTCATCTGTGGAGGATATCTACAGAAATTGCTCAATTATAGTTTTTTACCAGTATAATCTGGGCACCACCCAGCACTATTGGTCTGTTTTTTCTTTTGGCCAACTTTTTTTTTTAGTTATGACCTATACCTTAAAAGGGTTTATGCCTTTTATACACCTGTAATGGGCTTTCAGTTTATTCTCCCAATAAATAAAAACTGACTAAAATTTAGCGAGAACATGATTGGATTGCTGACCTCTCAGCGAACCTCTCTGTGTATTTCCCACACATTTCCGAACTGATGTAGCTGTCATAACAGCTACATCAGTTCATTTTAGTTATCTAAAATTTTCACTGGATTGTTAACAACTGACCTCAGATGCACGTAAATGTGTTTAGTCAGACTCCCAAATTAGAAAAAAGTGTGAATGTTTGTGATGTACAGTCAAACAGATGAGTGATAGATCCTCTCTGTGGTGCCCTTTGGGAGGAGTAAGATTAAGACAAGCGCTTGATAAGATTGATTAAGACAGATAATTACTATAATATTGTGGATGGCGTGTCTCCAAATTGCACCCACATTCATGGGAAAGGATCTACTACGATCAAGTAGAAGTTTGATTTTTCCGACTTTCTCTGCAGCTGTAAACAACACCTTTCCTAAACTTACTGTCAGCTTCCTATCAGCTTCCTTTTTCTGAACCGTATTCCCCAGACTTCCAAAACATCAGAAGAGACATATTTGTTTGTGCTCTTGCGTCTGTTGCTCCTGCTACCGAGCGCCAGATTTGGAATATTAACTAATGTTTTGGTATCGTTCCAGACATCAATTACAGATCATCTGTGCTAATGAGCTTCAGGTTCCTTCTGCTGAGAGAGTGCAATGCGTAAGGTGTGTTGAAAAGAAAATCAAGCAGCACACGAAACTGATTGTATAATTGAACTTGGATATCTGTTTATTTTGCCTACACCAACAAGCTTAACTCAGTGTGAAGGTCCTCTTGTTTCACACATGGGTTCTACAAATTTAAAAGGTAAACATGTTTCTATGTGCAATAGTATACTCTAAGGTATTGTTGTAGTAGAAAAAGGAGCCTTTAGAGAAAAGCCCCTTACAAAAAAAAGCTTAAGAAGGATCCTGTCATCGTTTAATATATCCACACTGATACACCCGAATCAACAAGTAATTTTACACTCCTTATATTGTAAGGAAGAGAAGATTTCATTATGAAAGAGATGGATCTACAGTAGATCTTACTCTGAACGGAGGGCAATGATAGAAAGTTACTGTGGTTCCAATTAAAAAGGTTTTCTCATTTAACAAAAGGAGGTGAATATGCCCTCATGTTCTTTTGGGATCTTTCGCAGTATTGAGGTGGATTAGTGTCCAACAAGTGCTAGCCAAGTGCTGCAACATAGTTTTTAAAAAAAAAAAAAAAAATGCAAAATACAATTGTTTTCAAAAAGGCAGCGCCAACTATTTAAACTAAGAGACATTTTATTCTTTTTTGTGCAATAAATAAAAACTAAGTTGACAAACATTTGTGAGACTATGATTGGATTGCTAACCTCTCAGGGAACCTGTGTTTCCCACACATTTCCGAACTGATGTAGCTGTCATAACAGCATCGCTTCATTTCAGCTATTTAAATATTTCACTGGATCATTAACAACTGACCTCAGATACAAATAAATGTGTTTAGACAGACAGCCAAGTTAGACACAAAAAATTGTGGATGTTTTTGGCGCATAGTAAAATGGATTAAAGCATTTCAGTAACTGAATGTACTTCTTATGTAAACATTTGAGAAACATTTTACATCATATTTATTTATTTTGAAAATAAATTGTTCAGTGTAAAGTCATGCGGGGGGGGGGGGCTTATAAAATTACATTTCTGCCGATACTGTGAAAATCCCAGTGAGCCCAGCTGGTGTACACCAGTATGGTGTTTTCTTTCCTGGTGCACCCATTTGTACTGCAGTTGATAAAAATATACTTTGTTGTAGCTAACTATCTGAACCCAGGGCACTCTGGCAAAACAGTTGGTGAATGGCTACTTACAGCAGATCCTGTCTGCACTACTACTACTCTAAGGGCACTATTCAAAGGACACTGTGGGTGTAATGAACTTCAAAGTTAAGTTTAGAGTTAAGGTCTGTGTGGCAATACAGCATAAGTCTTTTTACATTTTGGATTAATATATAATTATAATGAATAGTGGGACACATCCCTGCTAGATTCCATCACTCTTTTCTGAATCCAATAAAACAAAAGCAATTTTCTATTTATTATATTTTCACTCTAGGCTGGAGTCTTTCCTGTAGACTTAGTGGATTGGCATTGTTTCCTCCTATGTGTCATCTTCCCTGGGCTTTTGATGGATCACTCCTCTTGGTAAACAATAAAGTATATCAAGGAGCAAAGATGGTGAGAGATTGAATACAGTGGGAGGAGCTGATTACCTCTTATCTTTCTCTTTCTCTGGAGTGAGAGGGCACAGTTTTCTAAAGGACCCTTAGACTCATCTGTACACAGCTCGAAATACAATTTGGCATGCCCTCCCAGGCTGGTGAAGTTGGTTGCTGGGTAAGTACAAAAGCAGTTCTCACTGTGACCAGAAATGTGTGCTTCTATGCCAGAAGGTGGAGTTTGGAAGTTTATGAAATTCCTCCAGAGAAAAATTCCTAATGGTAAAGCCAAACTGAAAATGCCAAAAACAAAAAAAAACTAAAAATACAACAGCACGATGTGGATAAATTCAAACTCAGTAATATAAGCTGCATTATAATAATAAGTATATTGTGTCTATTTTACAAATGGTAATAAACCCTCTTTTTGACATAAGCTAAGTGGGTTTTTTTTGTACAAACTTCAATGTTTCCGCACTATTTGTAATAACTAGCCTCCAAATGTTTCCTTGTGTTTGTGGTGTCAAATCAACTCCAGAACAGATTAGATGGTCACTGAACTTCTCTTGCTTCACGGATCCAATAAACAGGTAACACACAGTGGCAGGGCGTTTGTCAGTGTGGCAGGCTGGAGGGTGATCTGAGTTTAGGTCAGACAGCTGTGTTATGAATACTGGATCTGTGGCTGACACTCGGTGTCAGTAAACTGCGTCCTTTTGCCAATTCTGTCTGAGTGGGTATTGTCTGTGGCACATGGTCCTTGTCCTTCTGTACTGTCTTTGTGTTTTATTGGACATTCAATTCATAGTTGCCAGGCAACAGTGAAAGTACACAGAAATAATATTATTTTGACAGAGCATGCTCATATACAGAAAGTGTTTCAGGTGTGCACTGGTTCCAACGCTGTTTAGCTTTTGTGCAGTTCTCTGCTAATAGTTCTCGGCACTGGCATTAAAGTGCCTGTTCACTACACTTATCACTACATATCAGTGCCCTTCAATGGGACATTTCCCCCAGGCCCTGTTGCTAGCAAATCTGCCTATCCAGACACTATGACTTACCAGGAGCCTCAACCTGGTGGCCACAAATGCCTGGCCACCAGCTCCATCATTGCTCTTGTATCCTTGTGTATTAAGAGAACAGTACATGGACAGCATAATTAGAATACACACCCCTGGAACTGCAGTAGTGATTGTTAGAATGGTGGTTGAGGCTTTTGTGAATTGCTACCTGGCACACAGTGTGAACCTAGAGGACTGTTCCCTAAAGCTGGATCTTCTTATGGCACTGAACTGTGTAATTTACACCAGGAGAGGAACCATCATTCTTACTGAGGTGCATGTTGTCCAGATGTCTCGCAGGGGTCAGATGGGGTGAGTGCAACAAGATTCAAACTCTACTTTGTGCTTCGTGCAAGTAGAGGTCACAGAACTGGTGGTGGTGGTGATGTTACCATCATTAAAGGAGAAGTGCAAGCTGTGAAGAAATGACTCACTCCTCACATCTTTTGAAAACATGAATACCTTTGAAGGTCTGTGTCTAGATTGTCCGGTGTACCTACACCCATGTTGCAGCTGAATTCAGTGTCTCTTTCTGCCTTTTCCCCTTAGCCCTGTCTCTGTCTATCCCCTTCCCATTCCTAAGTCCTTCCATTTACAAGATTGGGGTAACAACCTTTGTATTCATGAAGAAACTGCATGCTAGTTAGCATAGCTTGCTAAATTCCTGATTCCCACAAGGAGGTTTCCCCTGAGTCAGCGCCCACATGCTTGCAAGCTGTGCCCTTCTTGCATTATAGAAAAGAGGAAGGTCAGAACTAAATTCACTGTCTCTCTTTTCATGACTCTTTAAATCTCTTTGCAACAGGTGCAGCTGTAATCTCAACACTGTGTATATGTCACAAAGCAATATTTCTCGAGCAGTGTGACTGCAACCTATAATGTGAAAGAAAAATGATAATAGTGGATACTTGTGCATTCAAGGGCTGGCTTTGGGAGTGATCCATCTTGCTGTCACAGTTTGTCTTTCCAGTGTATAAATAATTTAAAATAACAGGTAGCCTTTATCAAAAACATTCAAAAAACTTCTCATTTAAGAGATAAGATAAGATAAAACTTTAATGATCCCAGCAGCTCAGTACAGAGAAGAATGAAAGGATGAATAAAACAAATGAAATAAAATAGAATAGAAAACACTATATACATAAAATATATATCAATATCAATACACATATACATATACACACATCAAAACACTATATACATTTGTAGCCGGTAAGGTACACAGCATACACAGTATGCATTATATGGGTGAGAATGTAATAAATAAAATGTATATGTACTGTATGGATTAAGTGATGGCAGTGGAGTTAAAGTGTCCAAGGGATTTAATGGTCACACGTGTTTTTCCAGCACATGAAGAAGACATTTTTTTAAAGAAGTTACTGTATGCATGGTGCACCACACATTCTGGTCCAACCCTCTATCCTCTAATCTTTTCTTTTGGTAGAAAAATTGTATCCTGATTAAAATATGCTGACATCTTTAGCCATCCTTTATCCATCAGCTACTTTTATGCAGCAGGGATCTTCCATATCAAAGACTGGCTGACAGACTTAACCCCTCACAGTCAAATTCATATTAACATTCAAATGTCTCTCAGCAGGATTTCATATCACTCTGGATTTTCTGCTAAAATATTGGGTAGCACTGAGTAATCACACTGTACAGAGTGGGGGAAAAAAATGGGGATAGTTTTTTTATGACACATTGTATGTGTGACAATTCTACAGTGCACATGCAGTATATTTGTATTCACTACATAAATACATATATTACCTGTAGAGAAGGAACCAAGGATGCATATTGTCATAATAACCTTGGTTCAATGCCATCCAGATGATTCAAGGAGCACCCGTCCCTAGATCCAAAGCATGGCATTAGTATGAGCAAGGACAAATAATGGCCCTGCTTTTTTTATTTATTTATTTATTTTGTACTTTTTGTTCAGAGCTTGTATGAACTGGCACTACTATTGACAGTGCAGTATCTAGATACAGTAAATGCTCTTTACTAAAACCTCCACACAAACATAATCAAAACACTGAAACAAAAGTGATGTAACCTGAAATCTTGACATCAACCCTGGCAGTTTAACAGTGTTATTTCTATCAAGCTTTCCATTAATCATGATTAGTGGGGGAGTGGACCAGTAACTGCAGTTCTCTCTGTTTGAGATGCCCATAAGGGTCTGACCTGTTTACTACCTTCACTGCAGCTCTGTCTGCCATGCCTAACGGAGTTATCCATCTCTCAGCCAGCATCCTGTACCCGCTCTCCTGTTTTCCTAATGATCACCTCCCCTGAAGCACTAACTCACCATGGAAGGAAGTGGAAATGTGATTTTTTTTTTCCCCCTCACTGCCTGACTTACAATTTTCACCTGCTCTCTATATGTCTATATTTATGCAGTGTGCTAAGTACAAATGCATTCAGAAGGTGTAAAAAAATAGCTTGGTTCTCATCATAAGTGCATCAATATTAAAGGTGAAACCATGACCTTAAAAGGTATGATAAACACAGTATGGGATGTTGAAACAGGCTTAGAGTGTTGTAGGTCCTTTTTATACATGAATGTCTCCCACCACGCAATCGCACAGACGTTGTTGGAAACCTTTGTCATGGAATTGATTTGTGTATCTCTCATTCTCATTTAATGACTCTCCTCTTCCTTTGTGAATCCTCTCCTTGCTGGTAATTCAACATGACAGGCGTGGTTCCTGTTCCTGTGTTGAGGTGAGAGGCAAAGCTCGGAACTGGCAGCGATGTTGGTTGTCTAAGTTGGTTTAAGCTTTAAGCCTGCATCTGCATTAAAGTGCCAGCAAATTTGGCTAAAATCAATTGAATGGCCGCTACATGCTCAGCTAGAGAGAAGAGCATGTATATCTTAACGGATAAATTATTAATTAGAGTATACACCACTGTTGCTATGCCAGTATTCTTTTCTACAGGTAGACTGAATCTTAATCACAGTCAACTGTATATTCTAATTATTTCTGCTAGTGTTACATGTGTGCAAGGTGTGCATGCCTCTCATTCATGTGCAAATCAAACCTGTGTTTAATTTGTTTTCTTCTGCCAGTGTTCAGGTTGAATGTACCTTACATTTTTGGTTCAGTGACTTGTGTAGTGAAAGAAGGCTGAGCAAGCAGGAATCCTAGTATTATCCACTACAGTCTCCGTGGCGGAAAAGGGAAATGCATCACTGATAACATGCTGCGATCTGATTTTATTTTTTGTAGCAGAATAGGACAATCAGCTTAGAGATACACCAGTGCAGCAGGATTCATTTGCAACATAAAGTGGAGTGGGAAGATTGTGGGAGTTTTTTTTTTTTTCTTGCTGCCTGGCTTGCTGAAGAGTTGGATGTGAGGCAGTCATTAAGCTAGTAATGCTTTTCAGACCTGGCGCTTAAACTCTGAAAGCTACACTGAGAATCCCGATTTCTCCTTTCCTTTTTTCCTGATTAGCTGCTTTGTGACAGCAGTTCTTCTCCTATGTCGTGTCAGAGAGAGAAGTCACATCAGTAAATAACATTAAATACAGAAAGATTCAAACATAATGCAAATCGAAGCTTAAAAGATGAACTATCTGTCACACAGGGATCAAAGTGTGAATTATTTGATGAGCCTTAACACACCCATTGTGAACCGCAGAAGGAGCAGAGCTATTGTAAATCGTGTGCAGCAGCGGTGGTGACTGATTTGTTCGCAACAGATGTTCGAGCCTCAAACGATCCCTTGATTGTTCCTCCACCATTTCCCAGAGGCTACGATACACAGGCTGGAAACCCACAAATAGCTTCAGCTAAATAAACAGCAGATGAATGTCAACCTGATTGTCTCTGAAACCTGTTCGTTCTTTAAATGGATTTGGGATTCACTGTGGTATTTACTTATTGTAGCATGTTATTAATGTTCCCTCAATATTACACCAATAACTTAAAGAAATAAAGGTTAGGCCTGTATCTTGCTGTCAACAATTTTATATATAATTCTTCTTCCCTCTCTGCTCAGGAGCATTTAAATATCTTTAGGAATAAATCATAGGGTTAGCATGATGTAGCCTCACATTTAAATGCCATCTTTCGTTTAAATTATGATGTAATCACAGCATGGTTCAGAGTGCAAAAAAAAAAAAAAAGATTGTTGGATCCAATGTGGAGTAACATAACATCTTTACAGCTTCAGCACTGTGTAATTGGGATCAGTCTTCAAAAAGGACCCACTGGGAGCTCCAGACGAGAAGAAGCACACAGTTTGCGTTTGACCGGGGTTGGGGGGATGTGGCAGATCCCTTGATCAAACCCTCTTTTAACCTCAAAAAGGGGTGATGAAGGGTGACCACAGGGGTGTCCATGCTGAGCTCTTGACCGCTGCCTTTGGAAGGTGGTTGTTATGGGATACAGGCCAGCACAGTGCAATCTGCTCCAAAGGCACATCTCACACATACTCTGCCTTGGTGATGACCTGATTTAAAGGCTGCCCTCCACTGTTTTTCAACCTGGTTGTGTGTGTATTTTCCTTAACCCAATTTAGCCTCACAGTGTAAGATATAGGGAGGCTAATGACTAGCCTAAGCTGCAGGCAAATGGACCGCATTAATGCAGTCTTCACTTATATAGGTGCAAACATCCCTTTATTTGGATTTCAAAGGGCAAACTAAATATATATAAAAACTGTAAGAGTTTGGGCAATTTAAAATACTCACCATAAAAATGAATTCATTTATCTCCTACTGCTGAAAACATACATAAGAAAATTGGAAGATTTATATTAGGATTATTACGGCAAAGAAAATGTAAACATTAATAAAGATTAAGCCTTCACAGAAGCAGCCAAGGCATCTAGGTACATGCTGAGGACTGGTGCTGAAGCTGAGCAACATTAAAAAATGTTTTTGCCCTCAGGCAAGTTCTCAGGATTCGCAGCCAGCAAGGATATTGTTTATAGCTGGGTAAAGGCAACAGGAAAATTACTGTGCTGTGTTTACTGGGAACCATTAGATGGTGGCAAGCCAGAAACAGGTGAATAATCTCTTACTATTTTAATTACATAAGAAGATGGTTGAATGTCTTACATTATGTGTTCCCATATCTAGCTTTTTTGTCATTCTCAGTTCAAGATGTGAACGAGATATATTATACTATAATATAAGCAGGACCTTTGTGACTGAGACTCACTTGGTCAAGTTTTGCTGCAAAGAATGGTTTGACATTTGAACAAAAGCTCCTCAAATAACCTTTGTGCTGACAGTTAAACGAGAAGACTGATACAACTCTTACATGTATCTGTGTAAGCCACAGTCAGCTGGCAAACAGTGAGCATAGTATTGTAAAGTATGACTGTTTTGTTACACTTCTGTTTCTGTACTGATTAAACAAATGTGATATTTGCTCAGGTGTTTAAAGGCAACATTAATAATATTCTTATTTAATAGTATGTCACAAAACTCGGACCTATTCCTTTAACATTCAGGTGACAGAGTGGGGACAATGATGACTCCAGCTTTATAGTATTTACACCTAGCAGCCACTTTATTAGGTACACCTGTTCAACTGTTTAACACAAACATCTAATCAGCCTGTCACGTGGCAGCAGCGCGATGCCTGGTCTACATGACCTTCTGAAGTTCAAACTGTGCATCAGAGTAGGGCAGGAAAAAAATTGTTGAATTAATGACTTGAACGTGCAATGGTTGCTGGTGCCAGTCAGGCTGGTCTGAGTATTTCAGAAACTGCTGATCTACTGGGATCTTCCCACACAACCATCAATAGGGTTTACAAAGAATGGTCTGAAAAAGAGAAAATATCCAGTGAGTGGCAGTTCTCTGATGATGGCAGAGGTCAGGGGAGAATGGCCAGACTGATTTGAGCTGATAGGAAGGCAACAGTAACTCCAATAACCATTTGTTACAACCAAGGTATTCAGAAGAACATCTCTGAATGCACAGCATTCTTGAACCTTGAAACAGATGCGCAGCAGCTGCAAAAAGCAACACCCCCGAGTCCTGTCAGCTAAAAACAGGAAACAGTCTACACTTTGCACAGGCTCACCAATACTGGACAACAGAAGACTCGAAAAAAGGTTGTCCTGCTGAATCTCAACAGACTTCAGGGTAAATGGCATGGAAGCACGGTTCCATCATGCTTTATAGCAATGATTATCTAGTAGTGTGTGGGATCATTTTTGGCACAATTTGGGCCCCATAATACCCATTAGCATTGTTTAAATGTTACAGCCTACCTAAGATTTTTTGCCAGCCATGTCCATTCATTTATGATTGCAGTGTACCCACCTTCTGAAGGCTACGTCTAGAAGGATAACACACCATGTCACAAAACTCACATCATCTCAAACTGGTTTCTTAAATATGACAATGAGTTCACTGTACTCAAATATCTTCCGCAGTCACCAGATCTCAATCCAACTTCTTTCTGTGAGGTTATGTCAACATGGACCATAAGGAATGTTTCCAGCACTTTGCTGAATCTATGCCACAAATAATTAAGGCAGTTCTAAAGGCAAAAGGGGCCCAATGCAATACTAATAAAGTTTACCTAATGAAAGTGTCTGGGGAGTGTTTGTGTGTCACAGTGATGTTTTTAATCATAAAAAGGTTTCCCACCATGAATCTACTTCTTATACAAGTTCTCATAGTTTTCACAGTAATTGACCCATTGGTGAGAGGTGCATGAGGTCTGAATATGGGAGTACGTCTTTGTTTTTTTGTTAGCAATATAGTAACTGAGTTTATCACAATTTGTTGTGTATTATTGAATTACTAATTACTGTTGCCAGCTACTATTTTTGAAAGTTGCAATTTTCAGATAATTCAGTGATCTAAATATTTGAGTCTTTTTGCACATCTGCAGAAGTTTGTTTAGATTTTGTTTTAAAAAGAACCACATCAGTAACAGTGGTTAGAAATTTGTTAATTAGTTGTGGATCAAAGTATTAGAGTTTCATCTATATGTTGGTGTGAAAATGATGTTTTATATATTGAAAAAATGTAGTCTAAATAAATGTAGTTTTTTTTAAAGATGTTTTTAATTCCTTTTGCACAAAAATTATTGAAAAACATAGTTAATTACATTAGAAAATTGCACAGCATCACTGATAAAGCAAGCAACATAGGTATGATAAACACAACTATTAAAATAATAGTATTCCTGGGTAAAGCATAATGGGGTCATAAATGGCACGACTCGGTCATATTTGTTACTAAAATTCGCCGCTTGAGAGTTAATGCACTGCAATAATGAACAGATATATTAAGTGGTATATATTATATGAAATTGAGTGTTCACAATGTTTAGTGTTGCTGTTCTGTGATAAATTTGGCGAACAGAATAAGGATAAATAATGATCAGTACAAAACTGCCAAGATTCTGGTTCTCATGTCGCAAACCTCTTCACTCATCAAAACACAAGTGAAACTAATTAAAATAGGTTATGCATATGACAAATGCAAGTTATATCCGCAGAAGAAAAACATAAATAGTCTTGTTTGTCCTTCGTCACATTGAGCCTTTGGAGAAGGTGATCATTTGGTTGCTCTTTCTGAGCTGTCATGAGAAAAGCATCACTGCTGCTGCTTCTGCTGCCTCCAGACTCCAAGCAGGGCAGGCTGCCACCAAATTGATAAAGTGAGCCATTTTGCACACAGGCAAGATTACTCTCAAGGACAGAGATTAAAGTGGCTTGTGTTTGAGTTGTAACCTCCCCAACAGACACATACACACACACAAATGTGTATTAAAGAGAGAGCTTGCATTGATATTTATACTCTCAATGTATTATTTGTATGGTGATCACAGCATCATAATCTAAAAAATAAACAGCATATAATAATGTGCAAAATTCTTGAGTCACCCCTCATTTATTTAGATTTTGTTTCCAGGGTGCCAGATTTCTTTTTCATTTCTTTAAGTAGTCTTCAGGAATAGTTCTCCAGGCTTCTTGGAGGACATTCAAAGCTCATTAATTTTTGGTGTAGTCCTTGTACCTGACTATTTTCACAGCAATGTTTTTTTGTTGTTGTTTGTTAAACCACTTAACACTGATCTATGAATCATTCAAGCATAAAAAAAAAAATCTAAGGGGATGAACCAACTTTGTTGCTAGCATCCTGTCACAGTAATACATTATTTCTTCCCAATTCTTCATTTGAATCAACAACAACAAAAACAACAAAAGTCAATCAAACATAACACAGTTTTAGAGACATAGCATTTTTGCACCAACAAGGTGATTCCTAAAGACAAAAACAGCATGGTGTGCAGTTTGTCCTGTAAAAAAATTGAGGAACCTGGACAAGTGAGGACAAAGGAAGAAGTGGCAGGCCTGAAAAAAAAAACTACAGCAGATGAACAGTATCTGAAAGTCATGTGCTTAAGAAATGGGAAAAAAAAATTATTCAGCAAAAATCCGACACAGGACCTGAGAGATGCATCTGGCCCTTCAGTCGATCCATCTACTGTTTACTGAAGCCAGAAATGGTCTCAATGGAGAGGTGGCTGTCAAGAAGCCATGCTGAAGTAAGTTAAACAGAGAAACAGCTGATGTATGCCAAATTGCACAAGAACTGGACAGAAAATCAGTGGCAACTGGTCTTAAGGAGCGATAAATCCAAATTTGAAATTTCTGGTTTAAATTATCACCAATATTTAAGGTGGATATCAGAAGGGAGGTACAACAGTAAGTGTTTAAGTGTCTGTAAAACACCTGAAGGCTCTGTCATGGTTTCGGGCTGTATTTCAGCCAGTGGTGTCGGGGATATTGTCAAAACTGATGGAAATTTGAATGCATAAAAGTACTGAGATTTTGAACCACCATGCAATACCATCTGGAAAGCATCTAATTGGCAGCAGCATAATTTTTCTGCATGACAGTGATCCCAAACACACTGCCATTGCAGTAAAAGCATACCTGGATAGAGAAGCACACAACTGAACACTATCACTCATGGATTGGCCTCCCCAGAGCCTGGACATCAACATTATTGAAGTAATGTGGGATCATCTTGACAAAGAATGGAACAAATGGCAGCCAATGTCCATAGAAGAGCTTTGGATGCCCCTCAACAAGCCTTGTGAACTATTCCTGAAAACTACTTAAAGAAATTACAAGAATGCTGCCTAAAAGAGTTCAGGCTATGTTGAAGAATAAAGGTGGTCATACCAAATATTGACTCTAAAAAAACAAAACAAAATTGTTTTTGACCCTATATATCTATTTCCATGTATGTTTGCATGTTTCAATAAATCTCTGTATCAATCTCCCATTTTCCTAGCAAAATATGAAGAGATGAAGTATATATTAAAATAATCTTTGATTATTTTTTTGGAAGATAAAGCTGCATATAAGCATTTCTCACAGATCAACACATTAGTGATCTAATTTACATAACAAGCAAAAACATAGTGGGAATTGGGCTTTTACTTGAAGGAGTATTAGGGGCCTTTTTTTTTACACCCTTAGAGTTTAAACAAATGAGACAAAAATGTTGATATTAATTGTTGAGCTTTTGATGTTGGAGCCTGCCATAATGCTATTTCCATGTTTTATTGTAAGCTAAGCTAACTAACTGCTCACTTTGCCTTTGCATTGATTGGCAAATGATGAAACATTGCTCCTTGCTACCAAGGTTGTTGGTGCCAGGAAAGTTTTAAAGGAATGTTGAGATGTCCTAAAATCAGCTGTTAGGTAGCCTACAGCTTTAATAGTGCCATTGTGCAACACAGATCTGTTGTGGTAGAACACACTTCAGTTAATGTGCAACTGAATAAGTTTGTAGAGCGCAGCCTTTTTGGAAATTTCAATCTGATTATTGTAAACCAAGCAAGAAAATTTGTTTTGACATTGATGCTATTTCTTCACATAGCAGTCATCAATTACAAGTCTAGATTCCTAAACAATTATTAGATTTTGTACTTGTGAATCGGAATAATGCTTCAATACTCATTTTTCATTCTTTGCGTTTGCAATCAAATGTCATTCAGCTGGAAATAACAAATGATGTTCTCTGATCAGACGTGACATGCATATACATTGTGCCAGTAGTTCAAGCGTTCTTGAGAGTGAAATTCCCTTTAGCACAGAGTCAACGATTAGACACTCTTGTAAGATTCAACACAACACCCTCTTTTCCTGACTGGTACTTATCAGAGCAGAAAGCCTTAATTAATTCATGGCCGGCTGATGTTCTGCAAAGACTGGTTGAGTATAAATTATTGTGCATTGTTGAATATGTAAACAGCTGGCAACCAGATAAGTTTATATGCACTGGGAATTCAATGGAAGGCCAACTGGACTACAAAATAAGCAGTAAATTATTTGTTGTGCTGAAATGTATCTGATGTTAGATATTATGGCCTCTGGAAAAAAAATACTAAAAACTGTAATATTTAAACTACCACTGTAAAATGTGGAGTTACAAAAAGGACAAAGCTAAATTGTGAGTTTGTACTGCTGGCTCAAACCATAATTAAACATCAAACCACTATGCTGCTAAACATTATTCAATGCACATGACATGATTTTTTTTTTTAAAATAAAAACAAAAAAACATTTCTGTCTAGATTAAATGGAAATGTGTTTAAAGTGGTCTACAAAACATCAGTGGTATTTCTGTTTGATGGAATGGTGCAGCCATGAAAACAAGTCTTGAATTTGAATATCTAATTCCAACACCCACAGGAAAGGAGTCCAAAGCATTGCCGGCAATATGGACCAAGCTCTCCCTGCAGTCTGTACAGGAACTGAATGGCCCGCAACAACAGGCCAGACACCCCATACTCCCACAACAGCAGCGTCCCCACACCCCCCATCCTCTCCCCACACACACACACAAAAACAGGATACCCCAAGGGATGTGGTCAAATGCTTTCTCCAAGTCCACAAAAAACATGTAGACTGGATGGGCATATTCCCCCACACACTCGAATATCCTAAAGAGGATAAAGAGCTGGTCCACTGTTCCGCCACCAGGAGAAAACACCATTGTTACCCCAGGTAGAGGAGTATCTTGGGGTCTTGTTCAAGAGTGACAGGAGAAGGGAACGGGAGATTGACAGACAGATTGGGGCTGCCTTTGCAGTGATGCGGACGTTGCACCAGTTTGTTGTAGTAAAGTGGGAGCTGAGTGTGAAAGCGGAGCTGTCGAGTTACCGGTCGATCTATGTCCCTACCCTCACCTACGGTCATGAGCTTTGGGTAGTGACCAAAAGAATGAGATTGCAAATACAATTGGCAGAAGTGAGCTTCCTCTGAAGGGTGGCTGGCCTCTCCCTTAGAGATAGGGTTAGGAGTGCAGCTATTCGGGAGGGGCTCAAAGTAGATCCGCTGCTCCTCCACATTGAAAGGAGTCAGTTGAGGTGGTTCGGACATCTGACTAGGATGCCTCCTGGGCACCTCTTGGGTGAGGTGTTCCAGGCATGTCCTCCCAGGAGGAGACCTGGGGCAGACCCAGGACATGCTGGAGAAATTATATCTCTTGGTGTCTCACCAGATGAGCTGGAGGAGGTGACTGGGGAGGGAGGTCTGGGCTTGTCTGCTTAGGCTTCTGCCCTGGCAACCCAGCCCCAGATAAGTGGAATAAAATGGATGGATGGATGGATGGATGGATGGATGGATGGATGGATAATTCCATGTAACATCAATGCTTCAATGTATTGGATTATTTTTTCCAAGTTTATGCCTTGTTAGTGATGAAAAATATACAAAGACATTATTACAATCCTGTTATTGCGCACATCTCTTGGTATTTTGTTACTTTTTATCTTTGGTGACAGCCATTTATCCACCTATTCATTCAGTGCACCAACTGTCCACTAAAGGGGCCCATGTATCTATCACAAAATGTATCACATTTTCTTGTGTAATTACAGTTCTGGCACTTTTTTCTTCCCATTTTAGAAGGCTTTGCCTAGAATGGAAATCATTCCTCGTACTGCCCAGAAAAGCCTACTGAGATATGGTCTTTGATATTAGTCTCCACAAACATAATGGACAAGGATCTTGACTTGTTCACTACTTCTGCGTGTTTATGTGGCCTCTGCATTCAGCTAAGAACTACTCAGCACAATAATTATAGAGCTTATGCTCCACCATCCTCCAGCACTCTGGAGTGTCTTTAAGCTTTTGCCCAGTGGATTGCTGGAGCTTTTCAATGCATTCTATTCAGATCATGAATTGGGTGAGTCTGGTACACATTCCCTTGACATTAGAGCAGAATTTCAAAGGATCCCAGCATACTCTTAATCTTCAAATCTGTAAAGGACATCTTTAAACCAGCCTCTCAAAATGTAGGTATCACAAAATAGCAGTGGCACTTTGCTCTGCTGCGCAGCTACTAAGTTCTGAAACCTGTCAAAATGAAACATCAGTGTTAGGGCCATTGAATTAGGGGTTCTCACATTTAATGGGCAATGTCCCCCTGATGCTATCACTGCTAAAGAGGTCACCTTATACTAAAATAACACTCTGTGCTCATTTCCTCTAAAAGAAGGAAGATTTAGCCATGCATAATTGAGAGTTGGACCATATGCTTCGTTATGAGTTCAAGGCAGGGTCACTCTGATATGCCTGTGTGAACGGTGGTCTGATCGCTTGCGAATATGGAGAATATGGAGGGACATGAAAAAGAATATGCAGGGTAAAAAATAAATAAACATGTATTTGAAGCTGACACCTATGCTGCATAGAGTATGTAATAACCTTTGTTTATCCAGTGTTTGTCATAAATGATTATGTGACTGTTCTCCCCAACATATTAAATCATTTGGCAGTTTTTGACACCTGCAATTTCCCACTCAAATGATTTGCCATCATCAGGCTGTTGGTGTTCTCATGTTGCTGCAACTCACATCAAAGCACTAATTGTCACACCTCGTTTATAGTTGAAAAATGTTTGATTGATTGGCAATGAGCCTGATACGATCCCCCTTTGAAGCAGTGCTTGTAAGCGAGGATCTTTGAGATGAGTGTGTATAGCAAAATTAATCTGTTTACCCTCTGTGTTTCATCACTGCAGAAGGACTAATCAGTCACCAAACAAAAATGCATAGTGACTGAATGGGAGGATTCAATCTGTTTGGTGGGCTTGTACTACCTATAACCAATTTACGCATATAATTTAGTGCGGGTATACAATGAGAAATGCTCTGCAATTGTCTTAGCATCCAGTGAAAGGTAAATGAGTGTCCACCCATCACCTTTCAAAGAGAAACTTGTTTTAATTTCTTTTGACATAGTTTAAGTGTTTAATTCCCTTTACTTGACTTTAAATATCAATATTTGAAATGTTATTATGTGAAATAATAAAGAGAACAGGTTTTGATCCAGGCATGAGTTCTGCTGAAATCCTTTTGACTCATTGCCATGACCTGTATAAGATTCATGGAAAGCCAGTTATACTTCTTCTCCTTATAGTATCATCTGATAACATCATTAACTGGTAATTAAGGATTTTGTTCACATTACCTATGATCCATTGAGCCAGAACACAATGTAAAATTGTAATACAAGATTGATCAGATTTCTGGGATGATAAGTGGAAGTAATTCACTCATACATACTCATTCATCAGAAAAAGCACAATACATAATTTAATTTATTTCTTAATTTTGCTGCTCATTCTGCATAAGGAATTGTTACAAAAGACATGGGAAATTATATGGGCCATATACAATACTTTACTAAAGCCTTGAGCCACTCCTCATTTCTTTATATTTTGCTTGGAAGAAATAGGTGTAGTGATTCTTTAAAACAGGCAGCTTTTGAGTTATTTTTTTGTGTCATTTTTTAAGTAATCTTCAGGAATAATTCTCCAGTGACAGATGGCTGTAGACCCTCACCTTTGTACCTGTATCCTGACCTCCTTTGTAGATATTGATGGCAATTTAAACCAAAACTTTTGGCACTGATTTTCTGTCCAGTTCTTGGTAATTTTCCATATCTCAGCCCTTTCTCCCTGTTTCCCTTCCTTAAGAATGGCTTCCTGACAGCCAGCCTTCCACTGAGACCATTTCCGATGAGGCTTCAGAGAATAGTAGTAGATGCTGGCTGCCTTTTGTTCTGTTCTCTGCCAAGATGATCCACACTGCTTCGATAATATTGAGGTCTGGGCTCTAGGGAGGCCAATCCATGACTGATAGTGTTCCACTGTGCGCTTTTTTATCCAGGTATGCTTTTACTGCATTGGCAGTGTGTTTGGGATCATTATCCTGCTGAAAAATGAAGCTGATTTCCATGTGGTACTGCATGGTGGATCAAAATCTGTCTGTATATTTCTGTGTTCATAATTCCATCAATTTTGACAAGATCACCAACACCACTGGCTGAAATGCAGCCCCAAACCACGACAGAGCCTCTGCTGTGTTTTTCAGATGGCTGTATACACTCACTGTTGTACCTCTCTCCACTGTAGATATTGACAATAATTTGAACCAAAAATTTCAAATTTGGATTCATCACTCCTTAAAATCACATCTTGTCTCAGAGTGATGCTGAAAAGCTAATTCACACATTTATTACTTCTAGGCTGGTCTATTGTAATTCATTAGGCTGCCAAAAAGCACCCTGAAACACCGTCAGCTGCAGCTAGAGTACTGAAAGAGAGAGCATATTTCTCCCATACCAGCTTCTCTTGACTCCCTGTTAAATCCAAAGTAGATTTTAAAATTCTTCTTCTCACATATAAGGTCTTGAATAATCAGGCCCCATCTTACCTTAAAGACCTCATAGTATCATATTACCCCAACAGAGCTCTCAGACAGCTGGCTTACTTGTGGTTCCTGGGATACTTAAGTGTAGCATGGGAGGCAGACCCTTTAGCTTTCAGGTCCCTCGTCTGTGGAACCAGCTCCAAGTTTGGATTCGGGAGATAGACACCCTGTCTATTTTTAAGATTAGGCTACAAACTTTCCTTTTTTTATCAGGTTTATAGTCAGAGCTGGATCACATGACCCTGCACCTCCCTTAATTATGTTGCAATAGGCTTAGGCTGCTCCCATGATGCACTGAGTATTTCTTTTCATTCACCTCCTTTTACCCTGTTTATACCCACTCTGCATTTAATAATTTGTTATTATTGATCACTGGCTCTCTTTCACAATTGACTGCCCCTCCCTGAGCCTGCTGGAGGTTTCTTCCTGTTAAAAGGGAGTTTTTCCTTCCCACTGTCACCAAGTGCTTGCCCGTAGGCGGTTGTTTTGACTATTGGGTTTTCTCTGTAATTGTCTCTGTCCTCCGGTTGTCCACTTTTCTCAAATTTTGGGAATCACCTTGCTGATGCAAAAATACTATTTTATGAATGGTCAAACTTTGGCATTTTTTCATAGATTGAAATTAATAAATGGATGCTAATTATGTGTTTTTTCATGCTAGTAAAGTGCCTAAAGGTACAATTTAAAACAGTGTCTGTTTTGAAGTTGTCTGTTATGTGTAGTCACAATACTGGTTCATCCTTTGAGTTCTGTGCTTTTTTTATGCATCACTATTATATGGACTGTAAATGAGTGAAAAAGAAGCCAATGTCTAAAGAACAATTTTGAAACACCTTCAGAAAGCCTTGAGAACTATTGCTCAAGACCACTTCACATAAAACTACAAGAAACTGTGGCTCCTTGGAAGCAACATATAAATGAGGGCTTGCGCAAGACTTTTGCATAGTAATGTATGGTGTTGCTATAATGTAAGCATATACTCCTTGATACTGTGTATCTGTGATACTTTGTATAAAAAGTCTGTCTGAGCCGAACTCTTTTAGCAAAAATCTGCTGTTCACTGTCTGCTATTTAAAGCATCTTTGAGGCTTCTTTGGATTTGATACCAAATAAACCAAAACAAGGTCTTTCAAAGTATACTGCCTCAGAAAAAAAAGATCACAGTTTTGTCCCTTCAGGACAAGTGTCTCTTGTGAAAACCTGCTACTTTGTGGGTAAGTGATAGAAAAACATTTTGAGGCCTTTTTAAATTTGACTGGATATCTCATAATTTGTTAGTTGCTCAGGGGGAATATTTCTTATTAACGGCATGAATATTTATGTGGTGTATATATGTATGTATCTATCAACAACATTCAGGTTGTTTGGGGTTTCTGGAAAATAATTGGATTCACTAATGAACCTCAGCAACTCTCTCTGTTCTTGGCATACATGTAATATGTCCCCTTTTAAGATAGCAGTGGTTGATAGAATGGCTAACGATTACCAAAGGAGAAAGAAGAAGAGAGCGCGAGAAAGCAAGAGAGAGAGGGAGACGTTGTGTTAATGGGTCCAAAGGTGTTACTTAAACCAGCAATGTAATATCCAATTTACTTACCACTCCATTCCATTTACAGTGTTTGCAGGCTTGACTTTAAGACATTCTTATATATATCATAAAAGGGTTAAGGTTAGAGCTGTGTTTTTGAGCTCTCAGATCACAGGACAGATAAATTCTACGACTTTATATTTGTTAATATTATGAAAATATTCGTGGATGTAGTGAAGGTGGACATGCAGAAGGTTGGTGTGACAGATGAGGATGCTAGAGATAGGGTGAGATAGATACAAGAAAAGCATTAACAAAACATGTAAACAATTAACCTCTCATGTGCTGACCCACGAGCATTTTTAGTAATGCCAAAAACAAAACAAAAACATTACCACGGTTATGTGACCTTAACCTTCAGAATGTGATTTAGTAAATGCACTGAGAGTCATTCCTTACCCCTGAGGTATGCTCAGATGACAGAAATAATCTGAGCTTCACAGAATCAGGGAAATAAGTATATCTGGTTGTTGCATTTAGGAATAATGGAAAGGATGGAAATGTTGCACAGACTGATAAATGGACTGACTGACAGTGCCGGTAAATACAGGAAATAATAAAGTGCAGAAGGAGTTTCAAGTAGGCCCTACAGGGTTACACAGATTTTAAAATTCATTCTTTTTAATTAATAAGTTTTGGTTCACCGAGTCATTATTGTTTAGGTGTGTAAAACCATCAGCATTGTAATGAAATTATCAACTCACCACAGGAAGGATGCAGCTGTTAAGCAGAAGGGAAAGCCTCTTTATAAAAAAATTTTTATGCTTTGAGTCAGTTTGTCGTCGTATGAACGTCATACAGATGCAACACGAGCCGTTTTTATTCTTGTTGCAGTATAAGTGGTGATAAAATGAACCTTACTCCTCGTGTAAGACAGCGCATCAACAAAAAAAAACTTTAAATAGCAAGGTCATCTAGAGATGATTCTGGAGGAAAGTACCCTGCAACGCAGTGTCACCAAGATGGATGTGGTTCATTTACTATTCGGTCAGGTCCATTTAGAATGCTATATCATGGAGAATACTTTTCCATTAGTAATACAGACATTAAAATTAAAGTGAGTTCAAGTGACCTGTACTTCTAGGTGAACTGTAAAGTAAAGTGATAGTCGTTATCTGTGTTTTATAGTTGACTATATGAGTATTTGTAACATAAACATCATAGAGTGGTGTTGGGAAGTGCCCTTTTGATTGAAAATAATTTATTGCACTTTTATAAATGTACATTACATTTCATTCCTTTGTGATAACCTAAATGTTTTAAACTGGGCAGTAAGAAAAGCCATCTACATGCTGTAGATGTTTCCACAGATGTAAAAGCATTTCATTGTTGCGCACTGATTATAAACAAGCTTTAGTCTGTTCAGTAATGTTAGAAACCTTTTTTTTATTATTATTTCAGATGAAACATATTAATATATTTTCAGCACCAGAAGACATTCTTAGCTAACAATGTGGTTGCCTGTTTTGTGTGGCCTGATGTTCACCATCATGGAAGACTCTGGATCAATTTATCAAGCAAATTCAAACAATAGAACAAATCAAAAAGAAGGCTGAAGATTTGTGTGCATACTGCCAAATGACTGGATCCTGACTAAATATGAAGAGATCTCCTTGTAACAACCTCCTGTTCATAACATTGAAATGTGCTGACTCATCCAGAAATACACCAAGAGAAGGATGTGCTGTCAAAATATGCAAAGCAATGAATGAATGACAATGTATTCAGAATTAACCTCTTTGTAACTGCTAACATTTTGATAAATAACTGTAATTTAATTACACATTTTATTAGCAGTAGTAACTCATTACAAGTAGTATTTTTTGTATTTCCGTTACATAGCACAACCTGAACTCTCTTTGGCAGCTTTCTTTTTTTTTAAGTAGTTTTCAGGAATAGTTCTCCAGGCTTCTTGAAGGACATCCAAAGCTCTTCTTTGGATGTTGGCTGCATTTTGTTCTGTTCTCTGTCAAGATGATCCACACTGCTTCAATAATATTGGTCTCCAGGCTCTAGGGAGGCCAATCCATGACTGATAGTGTTCCATTGTGTGTTTTCCTATCCAGGTATGCTTTTACTGCATTGGCAGTGTGTTTGGGATCATTGTCATGCAGAGAGATTAAACTGCTGCCAATCAGATGCTTTCCTTATGGTATTGCATGGTGGTTCAAAATCTGATGGTACATTTTCTGCATACATAATTCCATCAATTTTGACAAGATCTCCTACACCACTGGCTGAAATGCAGCCCAAAACCATGACAGAGCCTCTGCTATGTTTTATAGATGGCTGTAAACACTCACTGTTGTACCTCTCCCCACTGTAGATATTGGTGATGATTTAAACCAGAAATTTCACATTTGGATTTGTCACTCTTTAAGACCCGTTGTCACTGATTTTCTGTCCAGTTCTTGATGCCTCAGCCTTTTCTCCTTTTTCCCCTCCTTCAGAATGCCTTCTTGACAGCCGCCCTTCCACTGAGACCATTTCTGATGAGGCTTCAGTGAACAGTAGATGGATCAAGTGAAGGGCCAGATGCATCTCTCAGGTCCTGTGTCAGATCTTTGCTGGATTTCATTCCTATTTCTTAAGTACATGACTTTCAGATGCTGTTCACCTGTTTTAGAGCTGCTACTTCTTTTTTGTCCTTGACTTGTCCACGTTATTCATTTGTTTTTGTTTTTTGTTTTTTTTAATTTGAGGAAAGTGGCATATCTTGCAAAACATACCAAGATATGTCAAATTTATTTGGCTCTTTGGGAATCGCGTTGGTGCAAAAAATACTATTTTATGCCTGTCAAACTGTTTTATCTTTTGCATTTTTCATAGATTTAACTAAAGAAATGAGAACAAATGATATGTTTTTGCAGCAGGCTGCTGGTAACAAAGTGCCTATTGATACAATCTAAAATTGATTCTTTGCTAAGTTGTTTGTTATGTGTAGCCACAACACTGGTTCATCCCTTGAGTTAGGTGGGGGTTTTTATTTTGTTTTGGGTTTTTTTTTTAGTCTTGAATGGCGTAGTTCAGTGTTCAAGTACCTAAACAAACAAACAAGCAAAATTCTTCTGAAAATGGATGAAAATAAAGAAAAAAGGAGCCAATGTCCAAAGAAAAACTTTGAAAGACCTTCAGAAAGCTGGACAACTATTGTTCAAGATCACTTTAGAATCACAAGGAAGACTGGCTCCTTGAAATTCAAAACATAAAGGAATGAGAGGGTGGCTCAAGACTTTTGCACTGTATATTTTGAGAATCATGTACTGCCTTAATCTGTTAGAGAAGAAATGAACACTTCAGCTAAGCATTCTTCATGAAAATACAAAGAGCTAACTTTTATTTTTAATCTATGATTAAAGACATAATTGTCACCTAAAACAGAAACCTGTGAAAACTATGAAATGACATTTTACTAAGAGAAAGATTTCATCAGTGGTGGAATTTACTGAAATAGACAGCATTTTAAGACCCAGTGTATTGCAGTACTTTTCTTTAAGTACATAATACCTTAAATAGCAATACTTTATTGTAGCAGTGAAGGAATTTGAATGCAGTATGTTTAAAGCATCAGAATACATCTTCAACCACTGGTACAATAGACAGCGACAGAACAGCAGTACAAGCTTACATAAAATGAAAGTGAATATTTTGCAAAACCAAATGCCATTTGTATTACATTATGGTGTGATATGAGAAACTTAGGTCCTGTTCCTCATGGCAACAGCATGGTAGCTATTTCCTGACTGACACATCTACTATGAAAATCAAAATGTGAAATTAGGTTACAGGCATTTGGCTGCTATGAACCGAATGCTCTCCGGCAAATAAAAAAACAGACATCATTTATTCTGCCAAACCTTCAAACTAGGACAAATGCAGTGCATGTTCTCTATTGGGACTACTCATTTTACCACAAAACCCTCAAACATTCGGTTGTTACTGCTCAGTCGGTATGCATGTCGTGACTGAAATATTTCAGATTTCTGTCGAGCAATAATCCTGTCTTCAAAGATGTCACCTTTGGTTTTATCTCCTGAAAAGAGAAGTTACATCAACATCTTCCTGCAAAAAGGACCTTGAAACTGCCCATGTTACCTCCCATATCCATGCAGCCTCTCAATCAAAAGAAACTGTTTTTGCATTCAGGTCTCAGTATACGAATAATCAAAGATCCCAAAGGACACATGGGGTCAGAACAAACCCAGGCACAAGTGCAGAAAATAAAAGTTATGGAAATGTAGCAAACTTCTAAGGAAGAGTCATAATGTCCACATGGAATTCAGCGTGGGGCAGACACGACTAAAATCCACGTGTTCGAAAAGGAATATCTCTTGTCACATGCAAGCTTAATCCACAAATGCTCCCTCCATCACTTGGCTTTAATTAGCAGTGGTCTGCCTCAGTAGAGAATCAGCATCTTCTTGTGTATATCAGAACAGCTGCAAGACGCTTTAGCTGCCAGGGTCATTTATCAAAGCCACATTCAGGCGACCGATATTAAATCTTAGGGCTGCAAATAAAGCAGGGGCATGATTTAATACAGTTTTCTCCTGACACAACTCCTGTGTCAAAGCTATCATTACATTTAACAATATCTTGAGGAAACCCCCACGCCGCCACCCCTGTTACTTTTGCCACAGCTTGTGTAGCATTTTAAAGTTGGATTTTTCTGGCTCAAGAGGAAAAAAGAGAGATGGGGTAAAAGGTAGGATGTATGCCTTTAGGAAATATCCAAAAGGTTTCACCTTAAGCAGCATTTACATAATAATAGTGATGATTCAGGAATGGGCGTTTGGGTGCTGGGTGCATTAGTATTGCCTGGTGTTAATATTGTGACATCTAGTGGCAGCTGCTGATGGACAGAAAAAGAGACCATGGGATATTTCTGATTTAGCACTGTTTGGATGTCTAACACAGCTTATCTGAAATTATTTCAGGACACACATGGTCTACTAATCAAGTGGAAAATATATAATATATATATATATATATATATATATATATATATATATATATATATATATATATATATATATATATATTGTGACTGATTAAGCACTGTGTGTGCACGCAGGCAGTGCCAGGGGTGGGGCAGGTGGCATGGTGGAAGGGTATTTAATGTAGATTAGCTGTGTAAAAGATAAGTGGATTATTATATCTTTGAATGGCCATCAAATTATCCGTCCTCTAAACATATTAGGAGAAAATTGCTGTCCATACAGCTCCACCTAATAGAGCCCATATAATGTACACTAACTTCATCATTAGGCAATTAGCACTCCCAAAGGCTATAGCACATTTTACGACCACATGCCATTTCAGCTGTGTATTTTGGGTGTCCTGTGATTGTTTGTTCACTGTTTTTGGTCACAAATAGATTTTGCTCCTCTGAAATAGGTATCAAAGAGTGAGAAACAGACAGGATCCTCCGGGGATCATTTTTATGAGAGCGCCATCATTATTCACAATTCTTTAAAGGGCTTAAAGAATGCCACTTCCCAAAGGATATTCTCACGGATATTTTGTTTTAATCACAAAAGCTTGCCGTTAAAATTTATGAGGGAAGAAAAATGAATAATTAACACTTAAATGCACTGACGGGCTCGTGTTATGGCCTCATATTCTGCTCTTCTCCTGGCATTTCCCCAGATTTATGAAGGCATTTCTGTTCTTTGCTGCTGCTAGACACTGATGTCAAAGCAGACCCACTTCAAGTCAAATTTAAACTATTCTCTCTGCTCTGCTCTGCTCTGCTCTTATTCAAACAGTGAAGATGAAGAACATTAAGATCTGTATTTTTTTCTACTCGGTTTGAAGAAATTGTGTGATATTTAGGGGAAAATAGATGAGAGAGACAGATAAGATTGATACCACTCTCATGTCTGTGTGCTAAAGATTACAGCCACTAACCACTTGGCTTAGATTAGCAAAAGAGTGGAGGGACCGACAAAACAGCCAGCCTAGCTTTTCTGAAGGTAATATGATATAGGCTGTGTGGGGCTTCATTTGAGCTATTAGGTCTAAATGGTACATAAGTGCAGCTGTAGAATAAAATGAAATGAAGCATCTTGAAAACATGAGACTTTTTTACAAGATTTCCCTTGTTACTTTTTAATCCATTTTTCAAACCCACATTGGAAACAACCTTTTTTGTCAGATATGAGAAGAATGAGTCTTCTTCTTTGACCATAAACAGTGTTAGCCAGCAATCAAAATATGTCCAATAAGTCATGCGATAGAGTCGAGGCTCTTGTTCTGTCATGATCAAGTGGACTGATTTTCTTTCTTACCCACTCACTCGCTGACTCTCTGTCACTACGTCTCATTGAGAAGACAGCCCATTCTCTTTACCAGGATGTCAGTAAATGCTGATTTGACGAAGCCAGTAACTGAATAGCTTTATACTCTCGCACACGGACAGCTGCAGACACCACAGATGAGTGGTTATTCTTATTATACTTTTTTCAAGTCCACTTGGAGTGCACTTGGAGGACATGCATAATTGGTGCACTTTCTATGCAGGCCAGACAGTACAAATTGGAAGGAACGTGGACATCTGCCCAGAGGCTTCGTTCACTCTCTGATTACAAAATTTACATCACTCAGATGCCAAGCAGACTTGTGCATACTTGGGTACATGGAAACTCAAACACCGCTTCACTTCAACACCATATTTGTTAGTTTCTACCAAATCTCTTAAACAAGAGGTAGAGCCACTTCAGATAAGCTGTCATAGTAAGCTACCTGGTATGCTGTAGCTCAAGTTAAACTGTCGAGATAATGTGGCTTGGGTGGTTTTAGCAGATTTATCAGGTGAGTAACCATTTTTGGTCATTTAAATGGACATCAAAAATGGCCTCCCCATGCCCCACTGTGAGGTTGTAGAGCCGCATGGATTTCTGCCAGCCAATCAGCAACAATGTGGCTATGTGACAGGGAGTATCATTATTGCATCTGCTCAATCAGCAGTGGCCTGGAGCATTTCAAACTTCAGTGTTGTTCAGTGAATTTGGGAAACTGGGTTTTTCACCCGTACTAACTCTCACGCCTGTGGTCATAATATCAAAACTAACAGTGGTGCGTTGATGAAACCCATACATTATATAATTCAAAACTTGTTCTAAATGTTGATTTAGGTGTCGCGCATGTAGGATTTCTAGAAATTTGTGGCATTAAAAATGGTGGCACCATATTTGATCATATACGTTACTTGTGTTATTTCTAAAAAAAATTAAAAAAAAAAAAAAAGGAAATGCCCTGTATAAACATAGGATAGTGGTAGTCAATAGTATATTGGATGTTGCTACAAGTTCATACAATATTATACAGCCATCCAATGAGAAATTTAACCCATTTACTGACATATTCAGTTTATAAAGAAAAGAGGGAAATATGTAATTTTGCTCAGTTTTATGAACTTATAGCAGTTTATGATACTCAAATTCCATATATTGTTTTTTTTAATGTGCTAAAATTGATTTAGTAAATCAATATTTGGGATTTATTTAGTTTGACTGAAATATATAAGGAAAAGATCTGGGGTACCACCAGTAGGTATGATGCTATTCTTCTACTTCTTATATATTTATACTTTCTTTGTCAATATACTTTCTTTTCAGTAGATCAATACTATACTGTTTTCCTTCAAAGTAGACTGGACAGACTCAGAAATGTACTTTTTTTCTTTTCTTTTTTTTTTGCAGCTGTCTACTCGGCTCTTTCAAGTACCATGCCATAGAATAGTACAACCTGTATTTGGGTGTCTACACATGCTTTGAGTTCAATTGAGTGAATGAACTTAAATGAACTTCAGTCTTTGAAGAAAAAGACTGAAGTTCCACAGGATCTTCCACAGTATCTTATTGGAGATTACTGCCTCCCTACAGCAGCTTCATCAAATACCATGAAGCAGCTGCCTGTGACTGGACTGGACTGCACTTTGATATGTGTGTTATATTTGTGAAAAGTGTCAGTGTCAGTCAAGAAAAATACCAGCACTTCTAATTGTTGCAGCATGTTGCTTTTTGTTTCCTAATTTTCTAGTCTCAAATTCAAAAGACAGATTCAACTTCCCCAAAACACTGAACTGGTTCTTAAAGTATGTTGCTGGAGCCAGAAGGCAATTATTTTGGTTTAGCAAAAGACAGGAAGTAAGTGGAGACAGTTAGCATGTCCAAACTTCCTGCCTACCAGCACATCTCAAGCTCATTAGTGAGCAAATTGTACCTCATTTGTTTTACCCATAAAAAAATAAGAATATAAACCTGACTTTATTTTCAAGGTTGTTATATGCTCTATTTCCTGGAAGAAAAAAAAACAAAAAATAGCTCATCTTTTTGCCAAGCTTTGGGAAGCTATGCTAAGTCAAAATAATTGCTTCAGCTACTCAAAGCACAGACTTTAGAATAAATTCATGGATTTTCTGTAATTTGCTGTAGCTTTGGACAAGAAAAGAAATTAGTACATACCTTTTATAAAGCCACAAATCAACTTTGACTTTACTTTCTAGAACAATCATGGCAACCAGCATCAGCAAAACAATAAAAGATCTGAAAATCAAAGGGACAAAAGTGAAGTCAAACATCAATCGAATGACCAGCACACCCTTCCAGTCACCAAGGAACACAAGTACACCTTAAACAGCTTGTCTGATGCATATGATTTGAGCTGTGGAAGAGAAATTTAACTCCTAGTTTCTTAGCCAAGACAGTGAACATACAATTGATCACATTTCCACGTCCTGCCTGTCGCAAACTCCTTCAGTGGGGCAGGCAGCAGAGGCACCTCATATTTTTTCCATGACTTTAAAAACATAGACATGCAGGCAATACTTAGACGTAGATACCGTCCTCGGCTTTGTTGAGCTTGCCAATCACACTTGTGCTTGTAGCTGTAAACACTGTGCTACACCCATGAAATAATTGCTCGTTTGCCAGGAGGGACAGCATTAAACCAGCTCAATGATGATCAGAGATGAGATCAGTGTTCTGTTGAATGTTGTTGATGCAACACTTCAGCTATCTTCAGATCTGCATTTCAAAACAAGTCAATTCATGGGTTGCAACAGAAAAACAGCGTGCTTCACAGGAACCATGACTAATATCCCCCAATGTTCATCAGGATTGTAATTAAGAAACAGAAGACAGACAGAGGAGAGGAGGTAGAAAAGGGGCAGACTGGTTGTGTGCATCTACTAATGAAGCGGTTTCTCCAGTGCTAACCTTTCTTCAAATTAGGTCAGACTTTCTAATTAATGTATTACAGTGGTATTCACCACTCCCACCCTCCGGGCAGTGACCCAGGTGTGCCACAAAAAGTTGCAAATTCAAAAGTTGTTGAATAAAACTGATAAAGAGTCACAAAGAGACATAATGTAGAAGCGAGTTTATAAAAATGTGTTTTCACAAGTGATTTGAAGGAAGTCTGGGAGTCTTATCTCCTCAGACACCATCACCTTTAGATTTAAGCCTTGACTTTGGAACAGCCAAGAACCCCACCAGAGGATCTAAGGCTGCGACCTGGATCATACGGGGTCAACATTTCTGCTATGAAGCTTGGGGACAGACGCAGATGTGCTGTAAAAGATATTTATCCATCTGCTAAACTGGTAACAAGCCTAGCTGCTGCAGAAATATGTGGAGACAAGAGAGTGAAAAACAAGCCCAATAGGTTAGTGTTAAATAATTCATGATCATTTGACAATTACCATTTGTATCTAAGTGTGTGGATGATGTTAACATTTCTCCATTTTAAGCATTTTCTGAAGTGTATGTGAATGCATTTCCTTAGTTTTCTCTATTAATCATATGCTTTTATTTTGAAAAGGATATGGCAAAAGTACAGAAAACATGGGGCATGGTTGAATATTCAGTTTCAGGTTCCTAATTGAGGGAAGTAACCTGGAAGTATCTGCATGGCAGCCATAATAAGAGCTGGTCAAAGATAATTCTGTCCCTTAAGTCATAATTCACACCATAAGACCATTCATTAAAATGACCAACAACACCGACAAAGTAGCACAGATTATTTAGATTATAAGTGCATTTTCCATTTCTGCTTTGGTCAGGAGAAGGAAAGGAGTCATAAAAATAAGATTTTTTCCGATTTTGTTGGCAATATACTGTATATCATTTTCTTTCAAATTCCAGTCTTTGCAATGGAATTATATTTTTTACTGGCAATTTCATTAATATGACCTATATTCAACCATACCTATGTTTTTTTTTATTTTTCACCAAGTGATATTTCATCCTGTTCATACCATTTCTACTCTATATAAACTTACAGAAGTAATATCATTTGAATATTTGAGGACCTCTTGCTTAGACCTTAGTGTGGACACTGGGATTAGGCCTTGACAGTTCTTTGGTCATACCCTCTGTTTCTGCCTCCTCTCGTGCCTTGCCTGAAATCTGTCTCCCTTTCATTTACTGTGGGCTTGATTGCAGAATTGGAGACAGGTGCCCTGGAGCCTGAACAGAGCTCAACCAGCTGCAGCCACTTCAACAATCAAGTCTCCTTCACATGCTCTGCTCTGCCGCCTCCTCATTGCCAGAATGTAGCCTTTGCTCAAGTAGTCATTTATGGTTAACTTTACTGCTCTGTCAGTATTCTGCTGTGTATAATTCCTCTTTTTCTATGCCTGCAGTTTCCTTAGTTGACCCAGCCCCTGTCTCCAGACCTCCCGTCTTTGCCTGTCCCCTTCAGCTCCCCGCTGCATTACCCCCCGCACTGCTCGTTCCTACGTCAGCCTCTGATTCTCAACTACCAGCCTAGTCCCCAGGTCCTTACCAGCCCATAAATAGCTTCAGTATTTCTATTGTCAGCTTTTGAACAGTTTAACCTGTTTCTCTGTCTCTGCTTGTTTAACTAGTCTAACTGTGATAGAACTTAAAGTCAAAGTCACTTATGTCTTTCTCCCTTGCCATATTGATACAAGATCAGAATCAACTGAATATGGTTAGTATTTTTTTTTGTGAGTTTTCTTTAATTTGTCATCTGAATATAGCATTTTTGGCAAAGGAAAGCTGCAGGAAAAGGGGGATGGATCACGAAACCACTGTTAGAGGAGCATAATATTAAAATGATCAAAGACTCCTCAGGAGGTGTACTGTACAAATGGTTCAAGAGACCAATGAATGACATGTACCTTTGATTTTACATTTCCTGTTAAATCAGCCTTATAATTTTAAATGAACTGCACAAAACTTAAGATCCAGAAAACAAATCTATAAATCTATTAAATGGATGTCGATTCTTTAGGAGGACAGTTTGATACACAGTGAAAAGTAGCAAGTTAAGTCCAACATTACTGGAAAAAAATGCAGGGCTTTATTCATCGCTGCCATATCTAAGTGAAAGCATATATTTTAGAAGTTTTGAACTGGTCACAGTCGAGTGGTCAACGCAATCTAGTTTACAAAGCCCTTTCTCCTATATCGGCAGAATTTTCATTACATCAAGATTCTGTCAGGCCTTATACTTTCAATTGCTTAAAAGCTAAATCTGGCTCTGCAGACAAATCAGGTGTGAGTAGCGAAAGCCACTTTCCTACTGCTGCATCCTTACTGAGAGGAAAATTACCATGTGAAAAATGCCGCCGCAGCCTAAAACTTTGCAAGATAATACATTTGAGAGTAGCATCCATCACCTTCACTTCCCCCTGTAAGTCTCTCTATTGCTTTGACACAGAAAGTGCTGTGGTCACAGCTTAAAGGAGAGACAGCCACTCCTTTCTTCTTCTTCTTCTTCTTTCTTTTTTGCTGCTTTTCTTGTATTGAAGATGCTTTTAACAGGAACGTAAAGAGACTGACATTGGTAATAAAAATGGGAATCTTGCCTAAAGCTATAAAAATATCAACAGTAACAGCTGTGATAGTAACAAAATTACTCTACATCATCAAAATATCAAAATAATTCTCTATTATTTGCCGTATGGTCCAAAACACCAGGCAGTGTCTTAAGCTACAAATATGCATCCAGCAGTTTTTGTTAAAATGTTATTCTCCATTTTTCCAACACCATCCAAAATACAACATCTAATCATCTAATGCATTCAAAAAATAGTTTAACGGAGCCTTTCTGCATGTCAGAACACATTTCTAACTTTAAAGTTCTGCAGCTGGCTGAAGGTTTGCCTGGAATAACATTTCAGCACAGGGCACTGTCCTTAATCAAAACCACTATGGTTAAAAGCACATGTTAGTGTTTCATTATCTTCCTGTGAGAGCAATACCTGCACTCTGGCAATATCCCTTAAATTATAAAGGCATTTCTGATGTTGACTTCAAAATTAATTTTAGTTTAAACTCATCTCAAGATTCCAGGGAGTAGAGAGCCCTTTTATTTGTAAGCCCGTGTCCCTGTACCTTTTGGCTTTAAGACTTGTCTTTCCATATCAGCTTTTCTTACAGCCACAGAATGGCTTCATCCTTAATGGTTATTCACCGTGACCATCAAACCAGCGCTGCCAATATTTGCTTTTAACAGCATATAAAAGCTGAGCTGCACACTTCCCAGTTTATTAGGTTTTCAGTCATTCATTCATTGTTTTAGGCATGAAGGAAGACAGCAGTCTCTGCTAAGAAGACAGGGCCTAAACCACTACAATATCCACAACACTGTTTCCGGTGTTTGACTTTCTTCAATCTTTTTTTCTTAATGGGTTTTAAAGTCCATTGATACATGGTGAGAGTATGAGATAAGCTGATGGTACCTCACTATTAGTCACCATATGAGAGATTATTTCATGTCTAATTTATTTGTTAAACATGTTGGTAGTGGTTGGTTTGTTTTCTTCTCTTCTACTGCATTTGGACATGACTTCTGGATTTCTGTAGAGAGTATACTGCAGGTCAGGCATGCTGTCCTGAGCTGACAGTGCAGCCAAACTGCTTTCACATAAATCTATAGAGAAAGATTACTGGCTGATAGGAAGTGGCATCTTTTATGCCTCTTACAGTTATCTTTTTTTTTCTTTCTTCCAGCTCACTCTATTATCTTTTCCCCCAAAAGAGCCAAGACTCTGTAAATATTAAAGATTTCACAAGAGAGATTTGTTGCCTTACATCCACTGATGCAGTGCAAATAAGGCTGCATGTGGACGTTCTTTAAACTATTACTAGCCTTCTTGCCACTTTGTCTAAACCCGTGTGTGTGTGTGTGTGTGTGTGTATATATATATATATATATATATATATATATATATATATATATATATAAAGGATTACAGGAGACTACAATAAACAGATAAGTCGTGTGCTGTAGCAGGTGAAACTGGAGCCAGCAGTACTCATACTGCACAAACATTTGCTCCGATACTTAAAGAAATTTGAAACATTTTACATAAAAACCTTCTCACTGATGTTTTAAGCCAAAATAAAGACAGAATTTTTGACTGCTGGCCCTGAAAAATGAGACAAAAATTAGATGATGAAAATGTCACGCCCTGTGAATAAAATGGATTTGCTGCATTTGTCGGAGTTTTGGATAGAAGATTGTCTTAATGAGTGAGCTCATGTCCAGGTCACAAGAAATCAAAGTTGTCCATAACTTTCAACTGACTGCCCCAGTGATTCATGCTGAAGACAGCAGGTCACATGTCAGAGCTAATTCTTTCAATTAAATTACTTAATGAACCTTTTTGAATGAATCACCCCAGGGAATTAGAATTGATGAATTATACATCAGTCTGGATCTGGAGGTTTTAAATGATTTGGAAAAAAAACAAAAAACTAGTGTGTTTCAAGTAGTTCACCTGCAGAAATGTTGCAGATATTATAGTGTGCGTGAAGTCACCAAATATAGGAAAAACACACAAACAAAAATAGTACAGTAGGTTTTCCTTGCATAGTCACACTGGTGTCCTCTTGACAAAACAAACTGGTACTTAAATAGCAGACATTAATCACAGTTACTTTCCCAGGGAGAGACCATGCAAGCTGGCCCTGCTCTCCAGTGGTTACTCTGAGAACCTTCAGGGAACTATTTTTTTTTGCTGTTTCCAGATGCTTAGTTCTGCTCCATTTCACCTCTCTCCAAGTTTTGATCAAGCCTTGACTTCATTACACTCTGGTGTGTGATTTTTGAGGAACCATGAGAAGTGAAGCTGGCAGTACTCTATTCATGCACCCTGTCAGTTTCACTTTATCCTTTTCTTTTTTTTTTAACAAAAATTGAATTTATTTCCCCTGCATTTCTGCCATTAGCTATGGATATTAAAGCTTTTCTATAGGTAATCATACACTAAAGGGCACCAGGTCCTTCATGGTAATTTGAAAAAAAAAAACTGTGCAACTGTTAGATTCAACAAAACCACATTGTATCAGCCAGAATCTAGCTCTCTCTATTGTGTCTCTGATTGCATTTGAGATGTGGCAAGTGACAGAAGTATGGATTGCCTGGTTGCATGAGCAATTTCTCTGTAGCTCGTAATTGCACCATATTGATGCAAGAGAGGGGGGTTTTCATTTCATATCTTACAATTCCACAGTTGGCTGATGAAAATGGGCCACTCTGCTCTTTGTGAGCCATGACATTCTCATTCTGTAGAACAGCCTGCCCTGCTTTGTGCATGTGTGGCAGAGGCTGAATTTAGTATTGTGTAGTGAAGATGCACGATGGCCTCCTTGATTAGGTACTGCACATGCCATTTTATTTTCCAGCACTGGTGGAACGTGAGGTCCTAGAAAAGTATTGTCTGGAGAAGAGGAAAAAAAAGGTAAGAATACACCAGTCTTCACAGTGTAGTACAGATGCAGCAGTGAACAGTGGCTCCCCTGTTACAAAAAGGAATATCAAATAAAAATTTGTAAAAATGTCAGGCACTGTAAACAGCTCTGCACGCAAAAACAGAGGGTGAAAGATGCTGTGGAAATCCCAGAACTGCATAAAAACACTGAAACATTGCATGCTTCATAAGTTATTTATACCTTCTAAATATGAAATGACGAACAATGTCTAATTGCAGAGAGCATTATTTAAACGCTGTAGTGTGGGTTTTTAAAATATATCTGACATAAATTGTTGATGTCCTTTGAAAGCACCTTTCAAAACCTTATTTCGCACCTTTTGCCTCCACTTTAATTTACATACAGCGAAGATCTCCAGACGTTTTTATCCGTGTTGCTTCTGATTAAACATTCACATCGTCAGTGTATTGTCATAGTGACTCAGTTTCAAGCATCCATGACATAAAGCAGAAAATAAGAACTGGGTTCACTTATTTATTCAAGTCAAGCATACAGTTATATACAGTAAACGGGAGAAAAGGTGGGGTGGGGTGGGGTAAAAAAGAGCAGCTGAGTGACATTTGACGATACACTCTTTTGAAAGTGCTTTGCATATTTTCTAAACACTTAACCATATACTGTAACTAGCCATCTATAAAGTGGTGCTATAGTTACGATCGCCCTGAGCTGTGAGCTCCACATGTGATCAGCAGTCATACCAAGCAGCTGCTGTAAGCCATATGGCTCTTTGAGCTGTGGAGGAAGAATCCCCTAGTCCTCATTAAACAGCTCATGGACCATTGGCCCAAAGACCTTGCTGCTTTGCTGACAGCCTGCATGAGCCCAGACGGATTCCTAAAAAGTGGCTGCTACCGTACCTCGTCACTTGAAGGGAACGGCTGACACTATGGTTTTTCTTGTTTGTGTTGTTTCAGACTTGGAAAGCAGGGAAGTTAAGTTTGGTGTTTTCAGGTTATCATTACTATTTAAAAACAAACAGTTGAAAGATCTGACACCTAATGATACATCGGTAGTATATTTGTGTCACATTATTTATGCAATTGTGAAAATGGCTTTAAACAAGTTTCTAAAAAGCTGGAAATTGTCTAATGAAAACATAAAAGTAACCCTAGAACTGCACCATTAGGCTAAACTTAACTTAATTTGTCAAGACCCAATTGTTACAAAACAATCTGCAAGCCCAATTTCCAACTAGTTTCTGTGCTGTTGTCATTTAGCACATGTAAGAGTGTAATTTAGATTTTTGTGTCCTTGGAGCAACACTGGGCAATTGCCTTTCTCTTCCTGTGAGTGTTCAGCAAAGACGTGATTTATCAGGCGCTCATTGATATTCAGCAGCATGTTGACCAGTGAAGTGACAAAGCATAACAATGAGTGTAATTAAGTTTCCATGTTTTCGGTAATCAAACTGAATGCAAAGTGAAAGTCGTCGCATTCTCACTTGAATGCTGAGGACCTGGTGACCAGACACTTTCTACTAAGGCATCAACTTGAGAGCAAATGCATACAAAAGATCACTCAGACCCACTTACAATTTTTCTTGAACCTGCTTTTGATAATCATGCTTTAGATTACTGAATTATTTGTATTTCAAGCATTTTTATGTAACGCATGTTTCAACTAGAGACAGCAAGCGCTATCATTGCTTCATGTCTTTAGTCATTTGAAAAATGTAAATCCCAAGAAAACAGATAAAAATAGTCTGTTCTTTTTCTAAAGACCTTACTTACAGGTTTTTTTTCATACACTCATCAGGTGCATGAATGTCATGGTAATTTCTGAGGGTTTTTTTTAATTTATTTGAACTCTTCTTTTTCCAGGGTAAATCATACATCTTTAATGACTTTAAAAAACAACAATCAGGTGCACAAGTTTGAATTTATTTTGGATTTCCTCTAATCCACACAGGGTTTAAAGTATACATGCAGGCTCAAATATACACATACACCCCCACTAATATTTGGTTAAATGTCCTTTAGTTGCTTTTGGCAGCCATCAACAAGCTTCTGGCATACTTGACCACACTTCTTGGCACAGCTGGTAGAGTCCATTTAAATTGGCTCAATTCCTGCTTTTAAGCTTTTCAAATTGAAATTTTTTTTTAGAGTTGTGGTCTGAGCTTTGGGCAGGCTGTTCCAGAAGCTTAATGTTAGCCTGCTTTATCCATTCCCAAACCAGTTTTGATGTGTGTTTCAGATCATTGTCCTGTTGGAACACCCAACTGTGTCCAAGTTTCAACCATCAAGCTATTGATCTGAGGTGAAGTTGAAGAATTTGGATTATTCCATCCACTTTGTGGAATGTACCAGTACCACTCACATCAAAACAGCCCTACAGTATGATGTTACTACCACCATGCTTCACAGTTGGTACAGTGTCCTTAGGTTTGAAAGCCTCACCTTTACCTTTGCTTCAGTGTGGACAGTGATGTTATGGTGCTCCAGCAGTTTCCCAGTTCATGGCAGTCTTGAGCCTTGGAGGTTCCTGGGTTATTCCTGAACATAATAACCAATTTCCTCTCATCTGAAGGTAACAGTTTGGCTCTTCTTACAGACCTTGGCAAAGTGGTAACATATCCAAATAACCTCTACTTGTACTACCTTGTTTAAATCCTTCTTATTTCTTCACCAAGTTTCAGTGAATTCACTGAGTTTCTTGGATTTTCCCATTTTTCTAAGTACTGGTCATTCCAAAGACTGCTGTCAAACAAATCCTTTTCATGTGACAAACTACCAGTTGTAGTCAATTATGATCACTAATGAGATATCTTGTCAAGTTAAAAGAAATTGTAGAGCCTTCAGCACCACTTATTCAAAGATTTAAGTGAATGAATGCATATATTTCAGTTTGTTTGTATACTTTTGACTGTGACTCTGAGAAAATCCAGAATAAATTCAAACTTGTGCACCCAGTTCCTCTCTTTTAAAGTAATTAAAGATGTATGCTGTACAATCATTCCACCCTGGAAAAAGAACAGCTCAAAGAATTAATTAAAAGGCCAAAATTACCATGGCATGTGTGCGCTTGACAAGTATATGTAAACTTGTGATCACAGCTGTAGCTCTTTGGAGCTTGGCGTGAAGACACTGTGATATCACTCCCACTGTCTTGGAGGCAGTCCTGGGTTATTCTTGCTGATAATTGCTTAACATGGGAGGGTTATCAGCCTTCCAGACTACAAACACTGGCCCAGATGAACTGCTCAGGTCTCTCTCTTCCATTCTACCTGGCATAAACCTTCTTTACTGTTTGTTTTTTAGTAGTTTATTGTTAACCGCATGTTATTTTATTTTTTTTAAAACCTTTATTTCACCAGGTAAAAATGTTTGAGAACTAGTTCTCATTTACAAACACGACCTGGCCAAGAGGCCCAATCGAATCACGTCCACTACACATAAATACACATAAACATACAAACTACACATACATACAAAAAAATTATACTTTAAGCCAGCTTGGGACAACACTAAAACTTTGATAGACTAGATATACCAAGTATTGGCCAGCCCAAATATGCTAAAAATAACAAAACAATTTCCATGGGACATACTGTACTTGGTTTTTCACACAGCTATCTTCCCCAATTGCCAATCAAGCTTGTGCTGTTAATTGCTGGACTTTCTTGTACAGTATCGGCCCTATAAACATGTTTCATATTAGACTAATGAGCTGGGGATTTTTTTTTTAGATTTTTCAAGTGTTTGGAGTTTCCACAACTTTCAAAAGCACATTTTTTGCTGCTCATTCAAGCAAATCAATATGAGATTATAGCTAAAGCAGATTATTAATGACCATTACTGCTATTGATTAGCCATTATTCATAGTTGTGGAGGGCAGGCATTGATGAATTAGATGAATTATGTAATAGCCGTGAAGGCTAAACCTTTGCTATATAAGAAATGAAAAATCACTTGAATTAGCTGCATTTAACTTTGTATAAATATCCATTGGTAAAATGTTGCATTTAATAAAATGCATTGTATATTACTGTACATCAGGATAAGAACTCATTTATCATGTTTATTTGAAATCACTTGATGATAAAATGCAGCATAAAACAAATGTTTGTTTTTTAATGGTTTCTCTTACATCCTAGTTTAGCTCTGCTTTGTATGTACTATTACCAGTAAAACAGAAATGTATTACTAGACATGCATGCTGCAGCGCCACCTCAACACTTCAGCATTCTCTGAAAAAAAAAAAGTCTTTTACATACATAAATACTGTAACTAAGAAGTTCTAATATGAAGCACTCTTGGAAATATTTTCCAGCACTGGAAATGCAAAAAAAAAAAAGAAGAAGAAGAAAGGGTTAGTCAGGAAATTGAGAACAATCAGCCAATCAGTTTTAATGTAACCGTCATTAATGATTTTGATGTTTCCAGCTTGTTTCTACTGTAATGATATAATTAGAATGTCATTATCTAATTACTGCTAACCATTTAATCAAGTGAGCAAACAACTGCCCTGAGACCAAACTCTGAAAAGGACACAGGCACTTTTCCCCCTAAACACACTGTCAGTGACTGAGGTTGTTATATAATCCTTGATGTCAAACTTTGCAAAGCACACTTATATGTCAGCCCTGTCCATTAACAGCATGTCTATGGAAATATTACTGCAAAGGTCACTGCCTCAAGGAACAGCCAGAGAGAGGGGAGAGAAATGTGCGTGAAATGGCTGTGGTTAGTTGCCTTGCCGGCACAGCTCTCTGCTTTGCTTGCCATTTAAAAGCCAGTGAGCTTGGTTGATAATCCCTGTCAAAGGAGTGGGTCTAATCCCTGAGCTTCACTCGCTATTGATTCCCTGTTTTATTGTTCTTTGATTTCCATTTTAGTTATTTAACAAGCAGATGATGGATTGGTGACCTTCAGCTCTTGCCCTGTCTGGCTTCACTCCCATTTCCTAAACTCATGTTTGCCTGTCCTGACTAAGAGTTTTGTTTACAGACTACCGCCCTCTTTTTCTGAATTGAACCTCGACTTCCCTGCTTTCTTAGAGGCACTAATTTCAAAAGTAAATATTGTCAACTTGCCTATTAAATGGCTGCATGCGTCCAGCTGAAAAATCTCCCAGAACTCTGGATTCTGTAGCCTCCATTTTAAAGACCCAGAGCAAGAATGCCTGGCATGAATAGCAGAAATAAAATGAAGGTAATAAGAGATGTTTCATGCACCAGTAGTCTCGACTGTGATAGTGAGCTCAGGGGTGCGGGGCCTAATCCATTGGATTTTGGATGTGTGATGGAGAAGATTAGAAGGAAAACTTTTTTCTTTCTTTTTTTTTCTGAAGTCATCCCCTTACTTGTTATTCTTGTCTTGTTTTTCTTTGAGCTTATTGTGATGTCAGAAAGGCTGATTTTTCTTTTTTATATTAAAAAAAAATATGAATGAGATCAGCACAGGATTATGGAAATAAACAAAATCCAACAGCAAAAATCTATCACTTTTATAAATAACTCTCCAGTATTCCGCACAGGGAATTATTAACAGTGATTACTGAACATACAACACACACAGCCATGAAGATACAGAGCGCAATTAGCTTTAATCTGACTGATTTCGTTTGATTCTGATTCATGTTTGCACTGAAAGGCAGCACAGAGAATTATACATAAGACTTTATTTGAGAGGCAATTAATGGCACATTAAAGGTAACGGAGCAAAGTTTCATGATTTATTAAAGCTGTCATTTCAAAATAAAAGCATTCTTTAGACGCTTTCGAGTCTCTTAAAGAAAAGAACTCTTTTGGGGTTGTTGAGTTTTGAGAGCTTTTTGGGGAAAGGCACAGGTAAAGGTTGCAGTTTGATCAGCATTTAGCATCATGAGAGAGAAAATTGCTCATTTTCTTCTTACAACCCCTGGGACAATGTGTAGACTTTCTGTTGTCACATGTGTAATGTATCTTGGAAACTCTATTGTAGTCAGCTGACACAGATTTTGACAGATTTTGCCCGCAGACACTAGCACGATGTGGTTCCCGGCGCCGCAGCTGGTTGCTAGATTTTTGCAACCAAAATGAAAACATCTAATAATTCATCGGGTGTCCCCACCCTTCAGCTTCCCTTGTCAAAATCCTGCTGCTGTACACCTCATTGCCTCCCTGTGGGAGCAACAGCAGGGCAGTCTCTGTCACATTTGATTAGGGCCTTGAAGGCAAAGAGCAACAACATAATAACCTTATCAGTAACAGATGATTGAGATCTTCAAAGGCCCTGTTCTGCCTCAGTGCCTGTTCATCTGACTGGCCAGGGATGTAGGCTGATCAAAGGCCTCCAGAACATAGTGGCTCAGCAGCCCTGGTTTTCATAGACCACAGCATATAACAGTCAGCTACTGACATTGTTCAAGCATTGCCACTGACAGGTGTCACATCTTAGCTTCCTGGGTGGTGTATTCTGCCTACTGATCAGGAAGAGTCTTTGTTATTTCATTTAAATGCCCTTGGTGTCAGATAAAAGTGAAGTTCTGAGATGAAGGTCTAAATGTTTCATCTGCAATCTATGTTCACGTAACAACTGAACAATGAGAACTGTGCATCTGTGTTTTGTTTTTCACCTAAAACAACGTCAGTTTTCTCAGCTTATGAAGATTTTTATGTTCAGGACATACCACAGTATGTAAACACTCCACAGTAATGCTGCAGTGGATTAGCAACGTGTCTGGGATTGCCTCCATTCCTGCATGACCCTTAATAATAAGTAAAATAATTACCAGGTAAAGACATTGAAAACATGAATAAATGAATGTCTAATGAACTGAAACAGAGTAATTAAAATTATTCACACCACTGCTGTTTGAAAAAAGATTTTTAAAGACATTTAAGGATTTTTTTTTTTTCTGTGCTGTAGTTTGCTATATGAAATCCATTTCAGATGTGAAACTGTGGGAAAATTCCAGTTCCATTTGCTTAATCGCTTACCCACCCAGGATCACAGTGGGACTGGAGCCAATCCCAGCTGACACTGGACTGCTTACCAACCCATCACAGAGCTAATACAGAGATACACTTGCACCAACCCACACCTACAGGCAATTTAGAATCACTAACTAACCTAACATCCATGTCTAGAACATGCAAACATGCACACTCACTTTCTAAAATAAGGTTCTTTTCACCTAAATTTTACATTGTTTAAAGTTTTTTTGAGGAGAGCTGAGAACTGTTTAAAAAAAAAAAGCATTGCCCTTTATTTCTTGCCAGAGGGTAGTGTTTCTACATCGTACTTACAAGCAATGAAAAAAATGTGTATTTGGGGGAAAGTACAGTACACTGTTAAAAAAAAAAAAAGCTGAGAAAACTCAAAATATAAAGCTGGATTTTTCTTAACTTTTGAAGAGCAAAAATATTGTTTATTTGTTTATTCTGCAAAGCATCACGTGGTTCTGAACAGGTAAAGTATCTATTGTCTGGCATCAAATACAGCACACCTAAATTAAACACGTGTGTTCTACAATATTGTTGAATGAAGTCTTGGATATAATCCAAGTGCTGCTGACCTTCAGCGACTTAAGAAAATTGATTCAAAGAAAATTCACCATCACATCTTTAGCATTCAAGCTCCCTTACCCTTTGAAGTGAAGATTGAAAATCATTTTGAAGTAACACTTGTCAGTTGATATGAGGTGCAAATACTGTTAGCTTGTAGCAATTCTGAAACTGAAACGTTTGTAATATCACGTTGCTCATACCATAACATCCACGTGGAGCTGTCAGTGAGTAGTTAAAGCAAAGCAGTCTGGTGAAAGTTGTACTCTTTGCAGATCATTCACGCAACAAGTAAACTGGAAATACATTAGAATAATGGTGTTTATTTTTTGTTCCTGCACTCATGAACAAGTTATCAGTTCTATAGTAAAAAGATTATTTTCCCATTTTTATGGCTCACCTTTCCTCTAAACAAATATCGAGGTATCAACAAAAACTGTGGTCCAACAATCAAGGTATTAACTCAACTGTGCTTTTGGAGAATTGTTGCATCCCTAATTTTGAACCGTTCAAGTACATTTTTAATGATGAAGTTAAAAGTCAGGGTTGTACAAATTAATAATGCCACAATTTTGGTTTTCAAGGCAAAGATGGCATGCATGCTGAAAAGTGTGTGTAGAAGTTCACTTCAGTTTCATATGGAAACTACACAAAGTGAACAACACCAGTTAAAACTTGTACATCAACTCAGTCTGTACTAACAGTCAATTTGTCTGGGCATTTCTCTCACACGGATGCATGACGCTGTGATGTGCAGGGTGTCCTCGAGGGAAAATTAGTCTTCTGTAGCTGCAGCTCATAAATCCTTGTTATACACTTTTAAACTGTGTATCAGGACGACTATAGGGTGAAGCTCGCTGGACTGACAAGCTTTTACTTGTTGCCAATGGCAAATCTTTATTTTTGAGAAAAATTCATAAACTTTACTGAGATCAACAATTGTTAGTTGTCATTTTATAGTGTACCTGCTGCAAACAACTGTAATACACCTCAAATGCAAGATTTATTCAAGATGCCTTTGAAAAGTTTCTTTCTCTCATGTTTTTCCTTTAATATGCCATATTAGTCTGATATCGTGAAATGGCATGTGAATTACACACCATGTCATTGTGCTTGTTATCACTAGGGTGGAAAGGTGTGGAAAGTTATAAAGTTCATGACAAAGGAAGTTACTCTCCCCTGAAAACACTGCTTTTAAAGTGACAGAAGCTCACTGTCCTGGCTTTTCAACATATGCCACTATGTAATGCAGCTTGAAAATTGTGCACACATTCTAGTAGATTCCAGAAATTAAATTATGAACCTGTAACGGGCATAATATGAGTAGGCCTACTTTACCTTCCCAGGCATGTTTTTTGGAGATTAGAAATGTGCAGGTTATCATAATATAGCTCTTAGATTTGTCATTTCATTGCCAGCCTAGTATAACTTAATAGCTCTGTAATCTGCAGGAAGGCCACTTGTATTTAACTAGTAAACATACATCAGTGTCGGAATCTGGTGATCACATGTAACATTTATTTTTTCTGACGTGTCTTTATTACGCATCACCACACACGTAGCCTTGGTGTTCACTCTCTGCAGCCCACACTACAGCAACTCTCCTTGCAAAAGCTGGTCTTTGCCAGTGGCTCCATCTCTCTATGTCACTACACTCTAAAGACATAAAGGTTATCAGTGCACAAGTTTGCATCCAAAAAGACAAATCCAAAGATCTACATCTGCTCATCCTGTCTGAACATTTGTATTTAAATCTTTTGTTACTATCACAAGCAAGTAGACTGACACGGTATATTTGCATACTTGTGGTTCCAAACAATAACTGCCATACTAGAGCCATCAGCACAAATCAGATAAATGTCATCTGTGTCATCAGATAGGGTGAAGATGCATTAAAATCTTTGCTTAGAATTCACACTACTTTGATAAAGCACTCAAAAAAGGTGCAAATATCAGTTTCACGATGTCCATTTATTACACGGTTGTATTGTTTTGGTGAAGATGCAATGTTTCAGGCATAAATCTGACAAAAAATAAATGGTCACTATCGAAAAAAAGCACCAGTACGGTACACTTACAGTATCTGTCAAAACAGATTTGACAGAATTTTAGACAGTGGTGATGTTAAACTTCATGATTAACCAAGTCAGTTTTTTTAGTTTGTGTCCCTCTTACTAAAACAACTTCTTTCCATCTTGACTAATTTTTGAGTTTCCATCTTAAACAGGCCCTGGTGTGTCCTAACAGCCATGAACAAGAAATAAGCCACACATTCAGATAATCCCTAACTCACTGCTGTTCTCTGACTTTTAAGAATGCCTCACCCCCCTCCATCATCGTCACAGTCGTCTCACACTTAAGAGCTCCACTGATCTGAAGCTGTGAAAAGCAGTTATTGCTCTTCCATTGTCTGTGTGTCACCGGGAATTTCCAAGTCGCAAATAACAAAATACACAAACAGATTCAGGTCCTTTGAGAGTCCATCAAGAGTGAGCATTAAGGTTATGCTAATTGCATTAAGCCAAGCCTTTTGTTCAGATTGTATTATTCTTGTCTCTCTAGTGTTTACAGCTGCTCTTTGCATTCACTACCACAGCATTATTAAGGTTTGGCCAGTTTAATTTGGACATGGAGGAAAGGAGAATAAATATTCATCCGTGTCTTGATTTTGTGTGCATTTTATTCATTTAAAATGAAATGCTGAATATGTTTGCCCCACTGTGTTTCAGCTGTTGTATATCCTGTCTTTTTGTCAGTGGTGCAAAAGTGGCTGCAGGGGACTGGCCCTATACAATCATGTTAACTGGAAGTCTGCTGCCACCCATGTCTGCTCCTGAAACCTTGATCCGAACAGATATGCCATGCTTAAGTGGTTGCATTGGACAGACATAGTCCGAGCCTGGGGACAGCATTTCTCTTATTTCTGTTGAAACCCATTTCCTCAACCTGAACTCTGAATACCAAGAATGTGGAAAAGAAAGCATCTAGTTTCAGCACTCACGCTTCTACTTGTAGGTCTATTGGGTATGTTTGTTCGAAAAATGTTGTAAAGGCCGAATATAACACAAAACCTTTAATATTTAAGTCACAAGCAGTGAAATATCATTTATCATATATTCAATGTAAAGCTAAGACAATCATCCAGCTAGCTTAGTTCAACACAGAGACTAGAAGCACTGGGTGCTTCATCTGATGTGGACCAAATAATGAAAACCGTATACAAATTTTATGAATAGTGTATTTATTTAGTTTGATAATATCCTATATGCTACTGTCACACTAAGGAAAGCGGTGGTTGGAGAGTGCAGCACAAACAAAATTATTGCAACCACGTGTAATGAGCTTGAAATCACATTGCCTTTGAAATCTCTGCTTTGAACATTTAACTAGGTCTGTGATCACTTGCAATTACCCATGATCTTCAAAGTGACTTTAGTCCATCAAGATAGCAATAAGACAAAGTCAGTCTGTCATCCACATGCACAGAAATTCACATTATAAAGAAATTGACATTAGCTACTTTATTTGCAATCCTTTGCCAAGTGATTGCAGTCAGTCTGAGGTCAGGCTGCAATTGTTTGGAGACAGGTTGCCTCCCACCAGGTAACCTGTGCAATCATCTTGCAGCCAAAAGTGGCAAACCAGAGGTTTAAGGTGTTGCACGCTCAACCTCTAAACAACTAGCTGTTCACCACAACTACTTGCAATAGCTCACCAAATGCTGAAAAGAAGTGCAAACACCAGGCAACCAAGGAAGTTGCTGTTGAGGTAACAAAATAGTGTAATGCTGTGTGGTTACATATATTGGGCATCATCTACAATCTGTAATTGCCACAGCTTTATTTTCATTCTGTGAGAGTCAACTTAGTCTGAAATACAGAAATTAAGTCTTTTGTTTGCTTATCTATATTGAACATGCTTTCAGCATTTTCTAACTGTGCCTTAATTGTGCCTTAATTGTGGATTTAATTGGATGTAAAGTTTTGTTGAAAGTAAAATGATCTGTTTTGGAGGACTTGACAATCCTTGTGTATAACAATTTGTGACAAGTTTCATAAAATGAGAGAGGGCAAAAAAAAATCAGCACTGGCAATAACAACCCTTGTCCCATTCCTTCCTTGGTGATATAATTTTAAATTTCTGCAGCCCAGTGTTTACTTAAATCTCACGCAGTTTGTATAAAGCACTTGTGCTTTCAGATAATTCACAACTGAATTTAACCCCCCAAAAAACTGTTTCCAAAGGAGAGACCAACCTATGTTGAATAAAATAAGAACTGATGAAATCTCATGAGTTGAAGAGGCTATGTGAGTGTGTGTTTGTGTGTAATCACACTGACACAGAACTACATAAAAAATGGAAAATCTGGAAAATTGTGCTCATAGCAAGTCGCATGTGGGTTATATCCTTCATGTCTATTGCAAACCTCACACTGCAGACGTCCATCTACTGTACGCCTGTAAGACCTAATCCATCTGGGTGTTACATGTTGCATAAGGTGCATGATGCAGCATTGTTTCTCATTAGTATCCAGTGTGTTAAGATGCCAACTGACAGCAGTCCTGGGGGATAGCTTTGTGCTGCTCCCTTATTTATGGGTCCAGTGCAACTCAGGAACGTCTCATCCTACATGCTCTCCACATCCCCCATCTTTATACATTAAGCTCAACCTCAGGAGCACCTCTAGCAATGCAGAGGTTGGATATATTTGTCTACCCACTCAGAGAGGCGACAGTGAGGTCAGGGAAGGTTTTCAGTTTTATGTAAATTAAATTCAGCACATGTAAAAACATTCATTTGCATTTGTCTTAAAATAACAGCAGATCCACACGTAAATTTTTTTTTATGCAGACATAAAAATTTACGTTTTATCAGAATGCTTTAGTTTCTGGGAAGTGATAGGTCAGTTTAGTTGCTGATTGCTGTGCGGCTATATTCTTGTATTTGATTGGTTCTGAAAGGGTATGGAGGTTTATAGGCCTCATGTAGAGGCTAAGGCTGATTTATTTCTGATTGCCATGTGAACTTCCTCCTGTACCAAATGATGGCCCTGCACCAGTCAGCTGGCCCTAGCAACCACTATTCCTGTGATTTCTCTGCCATTAGTCACTTTTCTAAAATATCCAAATGTTCTTTTTGGCTGTTGTAGCAGCTACACAACAGACAGGTGATTATACACACTTTGTGTCAGCCTCAGGCCTGTGGTATGGTAATTCCAGCTATCATACTTTTCTTGTTCTCTTCTGCAAGCAACAGATGATGCTACAGATTATAACTGCGTTGGCTTGCCAGGGTCTTCTCACAATAAAATTTCATCTGGGAGCCAACTAAATAATTTTTATATATATATATATATATATATATATATATACACATATACACAGGTACAGTCCATTTACGCCACTGATGTTACATTGAGTAGTTCTAAGGATACTGCCAGTGCTGCTTATTGGCTCTCTAGTGGATGACTGTGCTTGTGCTGAAATTTGCTCAATTTAAAGACTGTCAGACGGTCATCCACTCATGATCTCTTCTTGGACCACTGCAACATAAATGCCAGAAAGTGCATCCATCCATCCATCCATCCATCTTCTTAACTGCTTGTACACCATGGACATATTGCAATATATCCTACTGCTAGCACAGAGATACAGCTATTCATGCTCACATTCACATCTGTGGCCAGTTTAGAATCACCAGTTAACCTAACATGGATGTCTTTGGAGTGTGGGAGGGAGCCAGAGTACCTTGAAGGAACCCACACAGGCACAAGGAGAATATGCAAACTCCACACAGAGAGGCCTCAGTCAGCACGTGGATTCAGACCCTAAACGTTCTTGCTATGAGGCAACAGTGCTAACCACTGCACCACTGGGGCACCCAATTATAAATATAACATGTGAAAAGGGCAATCCTATAATGTTGGCATAACTAAATATAATTTAGCCAGCATGCAATCAGGCACCATTAGTTTTTTAAACATCCTGACACAGTGTGTGTCCTTATTGTGACAGCCACGTGACAACAAATAAGCACTTGGGATGTTGAATCTATTCTTTGCAGACTCCTCCTGTGCGTTGCCGTAGGCCCTGTGTCTGCATCTGACAAGGAGGTCCTAAGTTTATGTGGCGTGGCACCAGGGTAGACACACACCATTACTCCAAAGCCCCAGGTTCACGCATGAACATCACACACAGCCCTCATCCTGCTTCCCTCACTGATGGCCTCCTGGCTTGCCAAAGAGAGGGGCTGTCCTGCTTTTCTAGCCTCATTGATTCTGGAGGGTCTCCATCAATTAAATCTGATAGACTTTCAACTCCAGTGAACCCAGCACATGAGCAATTCACGAAAGCAGGAGGGGAACTCCAACCGCAGAAACTAACCAGACACTTTTTCACATGAATGCAGAAAGACATGTCATTGCCAGTGAGAACACAGCAACTACTGGCAAAAGAAGGGACTGCATTTGGTCTCACAAAGTAAATCACGATCTGCAAATACAAATCTTCCTCCATACTAGCAAATAGCTATCAGCATTCTAAATAACAATTCATACTATTTTTTCAAATGAACCGCACTGCCTGGGGGTGAGATAATTTGGTATTCAGTTCACAGACTCTGCTTCGTTGAGATCAAAGAGAAAGCATAGCTCGTGTTTGCTTCTTTTTTCACCTATTTGCTCTTGTGTCATGTTTCTCAGCATGTGTGTGTTTGCAACAATCGGCTGCCAGATAAAAGTGGCATGTATGATTTGTATTAACTGAGTTAAAAGTCATGTTTATGAAAGGCTGCACTACCTTATAAGTGTAACAAATGCAATGTAGATTTTGATACTTCCCTTTAAGTAATTACCCAACACATACTTAATATAAGTGATTGATGCTAATTTACATAATATAACATAATCTTTAAGTAAGATTGTGTCTCAAACAAATTATGATTGTTAGGCATTTAGTAATCAGTAACAGTGTGTTTGGTGTGTGTGTGTGTGTGTGTGTGTGTGTGTGTGTGTATACTGCTGGGCCTGGGTCTGGGGCTTGTTGTGCCTTGGACCCTGTGGGAAAAGTTTGAGGAGGGTGGGGCGTTGCCCCCTGATCACTGCTGCTCCCCAGCATGTGGGCGCTTCGGGGTGTTGGGGTGATGGCCGGATGTTTTGGCATGGTTGTTGATCCGATCCCTTGGGGATTGTGGTTCGAGGAGGCTTAGGCCTCTTAGGCGCTGGGGGGAGTGCTTTGGTGGGTGCCTGATGCCTCTGGTTTTCTGGGGCTCTAGCCCTTTGACTGTGAGAGCTCTGTCTGAAACCTACCTCTTCCTTCTGCTGGGGTGGGTATGCAGTTGTCATCAGAAAGTGCGGCCATGGGTCTTCAATGCTCTTGGGCATCTTTCTCTACCTGCCCCTGGGTTCTGGGGGGTGTTGTTGTAGCTTTTCACTCCCATTATGTTCATTTTATGACCAACATACACACATATGACACAGCAAGTTTGTATGTTTTTGGATCAAATTTTGTTGTTTTCTCTTTCAAGTGCTCTTTGTTTGGGGCGGGGGGGGGGTTGAATGTTTTTCATTTCAGATGCTGCAGTTGATGACCCACATTGTTCTTTACTTTTTTTTTCTCTTTACCCTCTTTCTTTTCCTTGTTGTTTTTTTTTTTTTTTGCTATCTGCCCCTCCCCAGCTATGAGTTCTTTTTTTTTTTTTAAACCTTTATTTTACCAGGTAAAAATGTTTGAGAACTAGTTTTCATTTACAAACACAACCTGGTATGTCTGGCTATGTATGGCTCTGATGTTGCAAAAGTACATATATTCATGTGAATAATAAAAGAAAGAAATAAAGAAAAGAAAAAGTCTAGCAAGAGGTGCCTATAGAGAATCTATAGAGATCCTGGCAAAGTAAATATGTTTGACACGACAGAGCATTTAGACCTTAATACTGCTTGCTACAACTGCTGGACTGGACTGCTGGATTGCAGTCAACTGAATTCTGTTTTCTTACGCCTCCCAATTCAAGTGTGTAATCCTAGCTATGGTGGCCACTGTAAAACAAACAACTTTCACCTGTAGTGAGTGTAGGAGCCAAATATGGGCTTGTTGTGTATATGTGTGTGCACACTGCATCGGCACCTGGGTTGGGGGTGTGTCACTGTGGGTGTTTTTTTGTGGTTATTTGTAACTGCACTCACCTGTTCACAGCTGGCTGGAGTAATGGAGTGGGGTGAACTGTGGGAGTGAAATTTTCTGTTAATTGTTTTTATATATAGGCATTGTGTTTCTGTGTGACTTTTATTATGTATTTGTATGGACATTATTGTTAGAGTTCCTTCATCGTTACAAGACAATAAAGGTATGAAACACAGCCTTAAAGGTAATCATGAATGTTTGGTGTGTGCGCCAGCAATTTTCACCTACAGTATGTTTAGTCCACGGCGGATTATTGATTTTGAGGGTCATTATTGAGCCACAATAGTGAGCGTATGCTGTCCACTGTCAATAAACTGGTCTTTCACATCTATTTACTCTGGAGGAGGTTGTAAAACTCTGCGAACGGAGTCCGATACAATTCGATGAGTCAGTGAAGCACTTCTGTCTGATGACAGTGAGACTGAGGTGAGTTGTTCCAGGATATCCTCAACTTTTCTCTCTGTAGACCACTGCTGTTTTTGCCAATGTTAGCTGCTGTTAGCTGACATTAGTGTTCTTTGATTTGTATCTAACTCTCATACAATGTCAGAATCAAACTGTTAATCAGAGTGAATGTGTGATTTTTTTTAGAACACTTGAGTCGAACATTAGCTGCCATAATGTTGAGCTTATAACCAGATGATGTCCTTTAGCCAGTTCATTGTCAGCTGTCTGTAGCTGTTTATGCACATTGTCCTATGTTAGAGTCCTGACTTCAGCTCAGGAGATGAAGTTTGAGGTGAAGAGGAAGAGGATGAGGTGGAAATGAGGGAGGAGAGAGAGCAGTGGTGGATGAGGAGAAAGAGATGATAAAAAATATACATGTACAAATAACCTCAAAAATTGCTTACTGTACCTTTAACACTAGAACTCCCAAGGTGGTCATTTTGACCTTTTTTAAATTTTGCAGCGTAATATCTTTCTTGCTATTAATCTAATGGACCCTGACTTTTCCTAAATATGTGTATATTTTATTCTAACATTGTAATTTTTTTAAATTAAAAAATATGATTATTATAAAATATAAATATAAACAAATATATTATTTACATAAACTTATAATAAATAAATATGATATGTATGAATATAATTTGTAACAAAATTAAAGCTCAAAGAATGCATGGATCTGTAATATTGCCAATCAATTAAAGAGGGTTGTGGCCATGGTCATAGCTGTCATGTTGACCATATGCATATACAGCGTAATTTGGTGAAATTGGGTGCTTTTTGATCCCTGATAGCTACTACCTGCTGTTGATGGGCAAAGTGTCGTTCTTGGTATTCTCAAGATCTTGAAAACAGATGACTAGACTTATTTAAACCCTAGTGGGGGGGTGTACCCTTTAGAGGTGGTTGATGACCCATTGGTATTCATCATCACATGAGCCAATGTCTGAAAAAAACATGTGGATCATTACCACAAAGGGTTTCCTGTGAAATCACTGTGGTACCTGTGAGACCTGGTCACTTCAGGTGGCCTCAGTAGGTAACTTGAAGTAAGGTGTGAGTGGGGTTTGAGGCACCTGGAAGGGATCTCTAGATTGTATTGTAGGAAGCTGACGGCTGGTGTCATAAGCCACTACCTCTTTTCAATGATGGTCATTCACAGTGGAAATAAATGGCCCCTTTCACTCCTCTTTCAAACCATCTTTGTTCTGGGTCCAAAATATGAACAGTGGCATCCTCAAAAGGCATGTGGTTATCCCAGCTGGGCCTTCATCAAATCAGTAAAGATGAACAGGAAAGAAAGTCAAACACCAACTAGGAAGAAGAGCAAACCTGCTACATTATCTCTAATGTAGCAGTTTTGTCAGAGAAATGCAGTAGAATTTTCTACAAGCATGACATCCCAGCCACACTATAGGACAAAAAATGGTCCCAAGGACAAAAACTCCCAAACACAACTCCATCCAAATGTATGCTGTGCAGTACAGCAAAGAGTGGTCAGACCTCTACATTGGAGAAACTGGACAGCCACTCCACAAAGGCATAACATGAAAGGGCCACCTCAGAACGACAAGACTCAGCTGTACTTCTACACCTAAAGGATGAAGGACACTCTTCCAACTGTTGACATTTTGGACTGGGGAGGCGGGATAGTTTGAAAGAGGAGTAAAGGAAGCCATCAATCTCAGCTGTAAACAACCATCACTGAGATTGTGGCTTGAAACATCAACTGTCAGCTAGCTACAATGTAGTCTTCATATCCCACCCCGGGTACCTTAACCCCCACTCACACCTTTTTTTGGGGGGGGGGGTCACACAGTGGTTCCACCCAAAAACCCTGGTGGTAATGACCCACACCTTTTTTTACACCTTAGCTTGTGTGCGACAGTACATGAATATTACTGGGTCAATGGCCACCTCCAAAGGGGACAACTCCCACTAGGGTTTAAATACCTGAGGTTCTCCAACTTTTGGTGGAAAAGCCTGAAGAAGCTTCTTGGATAAGAGGGGAACTAGCTTCAAAAAAAGTCCATTCACCTTTTTTCGAGCTGTTGAGAAAACCATGACCTGGATGACTGAGAATCTACACAGACACATGTTCCTGCTGCTGATCTTCCTTGCCACAACCATCTTTGGTTGATTGGTAACATTACAGATACATGTATTCTTCTATGTTTTTTGATGTTTTATTATAAATTATATTTATGCATATGATATTGATTCATTATAAATGTAAGCAAATAATGTATGGTGGTCAGAATGACCACCTATGGGAGTTCTAGTAGTTCTAAAAATTCTGGGAGTTCTAGTGTTAAGCTATTGCAGCAATTAACTCATTTTCTAATAAATAAGGCTTCCAGTCATTAATATATTGATTTAATCCCATCAAATACATGAAAAGCACAATGCCAACAATAATTTTTTTAAAGTATTGTCAGTGTAGTTCAAAAGCCTGTGATAGACTATTCTTATTCTGTGATAACTCCACTGTTTAAAACACACAAATGAGCTGCACTGATACACTGACATATTTCATTATCATGAATACACGGACTGTGGTTTATTGTGAGTCGCATACATCATCATGCTGCTGTAAATACCCTGTAGTGCATCTAATGTATATTAATCTGCAGCTAAAAATTATGGTGGCCAAAGGAGCTCAACTCACTGCAACTGAAATCACACAGAAACATGCAAGTGGATAAAAAAAAAGCGATGAGCCTAAATGGAACACCTTTTGTTCATTATTGTGACCTTTGAAGTGATTCATGATAATAGGGAAAGTGAACAGTGGTCAAAAAGGTCCTGGGTTTGAATCCAGCAGCTGGCTGGGGCCTTTCTCTATGGAGTTTCCCTGTACCCGTGTGGGTTCTAGCATTCTGGTTTCCACCCACAGTCTAAAGACAATGCTCGTTTAGGTTGACAAGTGGTGGTCCTGAATGTGAGCATGAGTGTCCCCTTTGTAAGCCCTGCAACCTGTAAAGAATGTACTCCACCTCTCACCCAGTGACAGCTGGAGTAGACTATAGCCCAACTGTAAGCCTGAACTGGATAAGCAGAAGAAAATGGATAGATGGACCTTTTTATGTTGTAAGTTGAAGACCACTCAGCACTCTCAGCCACTGTAGAGCCCCAGTAAATGCACTTTTAATTCCTTTTCAAGTGATATTTGCAAAGATACAATTGCCTTTCTTGGGGCTTAGTGCCACAGACAGGAAGGAGAAGTTGGACAACACTGAGAGACACTGTCTTAATCATATTTAACTGTATCAGAAACATAGAACAACATCAGCCGGTTCTTTACGAATGTATGATAGAAAAATTTGGTAGGTGGAGGATGACTAATTCTAATAATAAGAATACTGGCAACAAAATGAGATCATGGTGGAGTGCATCATCTTTGAGTCTTTCATCAGTTTTTGATGTTCTGGCCCAGAAATTTCCATATCAGTTAGTAGATGGTTCGAAATAACTCCAAAGATCTAAAACAAGAAGTGAATGAACAGAACTATAGAACACATTGTGCACTGCAGTGCTACAGAGATGAGATAAATATCACATTTGTAAAATGTAATTTTTCTAGAGACCAGTGATAGTTTAAAATTATGGAATTTCTGGGACACAAGTTTGTGTTAATGAACCATGAACTCATGTCACTTCATTTATGCTTGACTGGCCCTTTAAAATCTAAATATATGCTTTCAAAAGTGTGATTTTTTTCTACAGTTCCATGCATAAGCCTTGTCATGCTTCTTTAGATATTATCACTGTATTAATGAACGCTCTGTGGTTCTGTTAAGAGTGTAACCTGTATATGGTTCAACAGTTGGGAATATCTTCACTGACGTAGTGAAGAGACATGAGGAGTGATGGGTTATTCATGTGTAAATAAACATGGCATGTTTGCCCAGGGGCAATTGTTTGGAAGAAATGTCATTCCAAATTCCGGCGCCTGCAGATGACACATGCATTCTCCTGGCAGTGGCAGACCACAGCTACATTTTGGTGCGCATACATTTAGAGTGATCGCTGTCATTTGCAGCTGCATGCAGGAGAGTGAAGAAAGTGGTTACGCTGCCAAAAAACGAGTGAGGCAGGAGGCTAAACTAGGCGCTTACCAGCATCCCACCAAAGCCATTTCTTGACGGTTTTGATTCACATGAAGAGGCCTGTTTGCCCCCGGTGAGCTGAGGCAGGAGAGAAGAGAGCTTGTGCAAGGCGATCAAAGAGCCATCGATCGGGTTTGATGCTCTCGGAGCCCAGCGGAACAGAGCCTCCTTCTTCTCAGACCGTTCTAAAATGCTGAAGATGAAGCCGGAGTTCTCCTGAGCGGTTTCCAGATTTTTTACATTTACTTCTCAAGTTGAACCCTGGTTTTATTTCATGTTAGTTTTTCACACTTCGTGCCCCCAAAATGTTTTGAGGACACCTTTTTATTAATTAATTCTTTGACCCCAGTGTTGAAAATGAGCTGGCTCTGCCTTCAGACTTCAGTGTGTGATTTTACTGAGCCTGAATATGCACCTTTTATAGCAGCCATAGTTACAGACCTGCCAGGGTTATAGATGCAAACATCGGCTGCCCTCGTGACTCTTTTTCTCTTTCTCATTGCCAGGTTGCTGAGGCAGTGAGTGCTTCACTTGCATGCAGTTTTCAACAAAAATAATTTAACTGACATCATTGTAGATGGATCAGAGTAATGCTAATGTGTTGTCAGGATTAAAACTGTGGTTAAACCCCCAAATCTGCTCCCACTCTCTAACAACTTCCTCCATATAACTGCTTCTCACTGAACTACACATCTTTTGGTGGAGCAAACAGCTTTTGTTGCCACTTGTATGAAAGATTTTCTCCACAATCATTTCTCAGCCTGTCCAAGTTGATTGACTGTTGAAGCCTCTCTTGGGAAACTTAAATTGTCATTCTGCAGCTTTTGAACAATGGCAACCCCGACAGCAAGAAGAGGCACACATTCTTTTCCAGGTATGAATTCTTCCCTGCTGTTTGTTACATATTGACATACACATGCTGTATTTGGCATTAATCTTGGCCTGCAAAAGGGCTGCAAAGGAGTTATTCATGATCACCTAAATTTCCTCAGCTAATTTAATGTGGAAGTGGGATCTTGTTTAGCTTTTAAACACTTATATTGTTATACTTCTTGTTTTTTCTCCTATTTTTAATATGGAATGCACTTCTCACCATGTTGGTTGCAGTGTTTTGGTAAATTCATTTCTCTAAGAATGAGCTGGAAAGTTTTCAAAGAAGTGACCTCAGAGCCTCTCCAAATAATTGTATTAGAATTGATAAACAAAAAAAAGAAGTTATTGTTTGCAATGATTTTTTTTTCCTGCATTGTGTCAATCTTTTTTGTCTATCCTGTGATCTGAATTATGTCTGCCTTATTCAACATGACATCCTAATAGCACTGAAAGCAATCCTGTATCTACTGATAAGACTGTTTTGTATCATATAGCCCCTTATGATGTGCTTCTGACGTTTAACCAGTGATCTGTTTTTTGCATTCTTTTATAAAGATTAAATGTAGGGATGATATAGTGTAACGGGAAAACTTAGCCTCTCATAGTTCAGTAAACGTCAAATGGAAAGATATGTTATCAAAGACAGAAGCAAACTTCATAAAAAAATTTCTTGACTAAAAGCTTGTTTTGCTCCTGTGAACTTAAATTCAGTCTCTTGCATTTCAGAACAGCTCTGCTTGTATTGCAAGTAGTTGAAGGCGACATGCACTGCATATGCTACCATAAAGTACGACTGCCTATGAAACTGACAAAAATAATAATACAGTAAAACAGTACAGGAAAGAAATGATGAATTATTCATTAAGCTGTTGTGTAGTCTACATCTTGTCTGTTTAACAGGGCCAGTCACAACAGACAGATCTTGATGGACCTTGTGGCCCTTCCACCCCACCACAACCTCCAACTCTATTTTTCCAAAAGCAAGCCAGACTTCAGAGAATGTGAAAAGCAGCTTATTGTGAACGTTTTTTTTTTTCGCACATACAGTAAGTAGAACTTTTCAAAGTGAGTTTTAGCCCTTAAATGAATTTTTTTAATAAAATGTTAGTTTCATCAAATATTCTGTGTGTAAAGCAGGCTCCCTGACCAATATTAAGGCACACATAGAAGCAACCGGCCCTTTTGTCGGGTGTTATAAAAGCAGCTTCTTTCAAGAGAATGGTTTTAAGTCTTTCTTATCCTTGCATGTGTACATGTGTACGTTTGTGATATTGAATGTTTGGAGGCTTTGACCTTGTGCATTTTTTTTTTCATTCACTGTCAACAGTAGAACTCAGCGTTATGTTTAAAAAAATAAAAGAGTTTTCACATGCACAATGTGAAAAGAACTCAAGGGACTGGAATGAAAGACAGCTGGGTAGCCTTAAGACACCACTTATCAGTGAGGCTAATCAGAAAAAAAGGCTTCAGTTTGCTAGGATGCATACAGATTGGACCCTGGAGCAATGGAAAAAGGTCATTTGGTCTCATAAGTCCAGATTGACCCTGATCCAGAGTGATGGGCACATCAGGGTAAGAAGATCTGATGGAGTAATGCACCCATCACACCTAGTTCCCGCAGTACAAGCCCGTGAGGGCACTGTTATGATCTGGGGTTCCTTCAGCTGGTCAGGTCTAGGTTCAGCAACATTATGTGCCTAAAAAATGTCATCCAACTGCCTGAATATACTGAAAGATCAGATTTTCCCATTAGTGGATTTTTTCTTCCCTGATGGCATAAGCTCATTCCAAGATGAGAATGCCAGGATTCATTGAGCTCAGTCTGTGACCAAGTGGAGGAGTGTGAGACATCGGGGAGCACAAAACATCATTTCCACACATGGATTGGTCACCACAGAGCCCAGATCATTGAGGATCTTTGGGATGTGCTGGAGAAACTTTACACAGATGTCCAACTCTCCCATCATCAATACAAGATCTTGGCAAAAAATTAAATGTGATATTTGCATAAGCTTATCAAAAGCTGCCACGGAAAATGTGTGCCATATTCAAAGCCAAAGGTGGTCCAATGAAATATTAGTTAGTGATTTTTTCTTCTTCTATGTTGCTGGTAAAGTATGTTACCAGCAGTGTATGCTCACAGCTACAAAAATACAAATTGTCAACAGGCGAACATTTTATGTCAAGTCTATTTTCTGCTGTCCCTGTGCATGTAGAGGCATGAGTATCCTGCCAGTGATCAAGACTTCAAATTGAGGTATAGTGTAATGAGATCTCAGATAATTGCATTGTCTTGTTTCCTCCTCATATCAGCAAGAAAGTAGCACTAATAATAGCTATCCATGACAGGTATTATTTGTTTGTCTCTAAACAATAACATCATGTCACGTAGCTAACTAAAGATATAAAGAACAATATGCTGCTTGGTTTGGCTTAACCCTCAATGCAGCACTTCTTACCAATATAAGCACATTGCAGCACAATTAGCTGTGTCTAAAAAATCAATCACTTCTTCAGTCATTCTCTAATCTCTATGCAATGAACACTCAATAGTTTCCTCCGTAATGAGCAGCAAATTCTGATTTTGCACTGTCAGTGATCATTTTTTTTGTCATTGCTAATAGCTGTATAATGTTCAGCTCTAATATTCGCATTGCATTACAGACTTTATCAATGCATCAATACAGATTTTAGACACTAAATAGTCAGAGTGACACGTCAAACTGCTAGGCCACATTGAGAATAAAAAAAAATTGTTGCCTGTAATTGTTTTCTGATGCAAAACTGTGGCTAAGCATTTCATGCCAAATACGTGAAGAGCAGTAAGCACAGTTAAGTCAAGCATTGGCATATATCCTTTTCAGAACCATAAAGGTACACACTGCTGCAGGTGGGAGACTGGAAATTGGGCAGATTCCCATTTGTGTATGTGCTGTTTTACAGCACAAAGGGGAAAAAAACAAAACAAAACAATGCATCACATGCTTGCTGAAAGGCATTCAAAACATTCTTTTTATGCTACATTTCATTGTAAAATATCCATTGTTGTGTGGATGTGGATCTGCAGCCTGACAGACAGGAATGTAAGCAGATGCACAAAACACATACCCATAGTGTACTGTCTCGCTGTTTTCCATTTGGTAGGAGTTCAAGTTTGGGATTTTATAGTGTGCTAAGTTGGTGGAGGGGTGGGAGGGATTTTGGATAAAGGAAATTACAGCAAGGAAGTGTGAGACATTCCTACTAGCAACAGAACCCCCAGCTGTGGCTGGATGTGGAGCCAGAGCTTTAACACAAAGTCAATTTTGAACAGTATCTTCATCATCCATCATTGGTCATATAAATAAAATCTCTGACTGTTCAGCTCTGTAGTTTATCTATCAATTACTAGGACATTTAGCTGATTCTATCCATCCATATTTTTCCACTCATCCTTTTCAGGGTCACAGGGGGGCTGGAACCTATCCCAGCTGGAGCAAGAGGCAGAATACACCCTGGACAGGTCGCCATCCTGTCACAGAGATAACACGAAGAGATAGACAACCATTTACATCTGTGGGCAATTTAGAATCACCAAATAACCTAACCTCAGTAAGTGCATGTCTTTGGACTGTGGGAGGAAACTGGAGTAAACACACACAAACACCACAACTTGGTCCTGGCCAAGTAGGATTCAAACCCAGGACCTTCTAGCAACAGTGCTTCTAGAACTTAGCCATTTAGCTGATTTTTTTTTTTGTGACATTCCCTTAAAAGAATGTTAAGCATTTACATCAGGCTAATGTTTACTATGCTGTGTCCAGGTCCTGACCTTTGGGTTGCACCCTTCCCTACTACTGGCTCCTGCTGATTCAGCTTTTCATGTCATTGGCTGGGGTCTAAGTCCTGCAGCCAATGGATGCTCTGCAGGGTCTATATAAGTTGACTGTAGCACACTTGAAGGCTGTTAGCCATGTTTTGGTGGTTAGAGCACTATGTGCTTTTGAGTGTGTGCAGCTACTCTCAGTTTTGCTTGCCTGTTTTTTGTTAGTTTTCTTATGTTTCTGGTTAGGGTTTTTTTTTTCCATTCTTAACCTTGATTGATTTGTCCTTTGCTTTTGCTTTCCTTTGCAGCACATTTCACTCCAGAATGCTTTGATAGTTGTGAGATTTCATTGTACGCTGCACAGATTCAAGACACCCTGTGCCAGTTTCAGCAAAGCAGCCCCAGAACATAACAGAGCCTCCTCCGTGTTTCACAATATATACAGTGTTCTTTTCTTTGTAGGCTTTATTTCTGCATCTGTAAACATAAAGCTGATATTATTTGCCAAAACTCTCTGGTTTTGTCTCATCTGTTCAGAGGACATTCTCCCAGAAGCTTTGTAGCTTGTCAATATGCATTTTGGCAAATTAAAGTCTCGCTTTTTAATGGTTTGTTTTCAACAGTGGTGTCCTCCTTAGTCGTCTTCCATTAAGTCCGCTTTGGCACAAACAGCAACAGATGGTGCAATCTGACACTAATGTACTTTTACCTTGGAGCTCACCTCTAATCTCTTTGGAAGTTGTCCTGGGTTCTTTGGTTACCATTCGCATTATCCGTCTCTTCAATTTGTCAATTTTCTTCTTGCGGCTGCATCCAGGGAGGTTGGCTACAGTCCTGTGGACCTTAAACTTCTGAATAATATGTGCAACTGTAGTCACAGAACATCAAGCTGCTTGGAGACAGTCTCGTAGCCTTTACCTTTAACATACTTGCCTCTCATCTCCTGAAACAGCTCTCTCCTTAGCTTTCTGTGGTCCATGTTCAGTGTGTTACACACTACTAAAAACAGCAGAGTGATGACCTTTCACCCTTTTAAATAGGCAGACTTACTGATTACAAGTTAGAAGACACCTGTGATGTTAATTACAGGACACAGCTTAGTCTATCAAGTCCCTGTGATCAACTTATTTTCAATTTTATTCTGGGGGGGGTGCCATCATTTCTGTCCAGACCAGTTTCATGAGGGTTTTTTTTTAATAATTCAGTTCAACCATAAATCAAAAGCAATGATTTTCATTATTAATTTCAGAAAATATTTATTTATTATTACTTTTATCAGTTTCAAGCTATGTCCGTGACTATTGTTGGGTTTTCCTTCTTTAATGGAACAGTACCAACAGTCTTGCCTACATCTGTGTGTGTGTGTGTGTGTGTATGTGTGTGTGTGTGTGTGTATAAATTAATGTGTTTATCTTAACTTTAAATGACCTGATTGCCTGATTTACTACAAAAAGTGGCACAATTCCTAAGAAACATATTGGTGAGGCACAGTTGTATGATTTCTTCTGTGTGTGTCTGTGTGCTGTATTTGTCACAATAATCATTTTAGCTTGATGATGCAGCTTATGACTCTCCTAGTGACAGAGAAGTGGGAGTTGAGAAAAGTACACGATGCCAATCCTGAACCACTGCTAGTTAATACATTCTCTTTGCTTGGTCTTTAAATGTCATGTTATATGTTTTATATATACACTGCTCAAAAAAATAAAGGGAACACTCAAATAACACATCCTAGATCTGACTGAATGAAATATTCTCATTGAATACTTTGTTCTGTACAAAGTTGAATGTGCTGACAACAAAATCAGACAAAAATCATCAATGGAAATCAAATTTATTAACCAATGGAAGCCTGGATTTAGAGTCACACACAAATTAAAGTGGAAAAACACACTACAGGCTGATCCAACTTTGATGTAATGTCCTTAAAACAAGTCACAATGAGGCTCAGTATTGTGTGTGGCCTCCACATGCCCGTATGACCTCCCTACAACGCCTGGGCATGCTCCTGATGAGGTGGCGGATGGTCTCTTGAGGGATCTCCTCCCAGACCTGGACTAAAGCATCCGCCAACTCCTGGACAGTCTGTGGTGCAACGTGACGTTGGTGGATGGAGTGAGACATGATGTCCCAGATGTGCTCAATGGGATTCAGGTCCGGGAACGGGCGGGCCAGTCCATAGCTTCAATGCCTTCATCTTGCAGGAACTGCTGACACACTCCAGCCACATGAGGTCTAGCATTGTCCTGCATTCGGAGGAACCCAGGGCCAACCGCACTAGCATATGGTCTCACAAGGGGTCTGAGGATCTCATCTCGGTACCTAATGGCAGTCATGCTACCTCTGGCGAGCACATGGAGGGCCGTGCAGCCCTCCAAAGAAATGCCACCGCACACCATTAGTGACCCACTGCCAAACTGGTCATGCTGAAGGATGTTGCAGGCAGCAGATTGCTCTCCACGGCATCTCCAGACTCTGTCACGTCTGTCACATGTGCTCAGTGTGAACCTGCTTTCATCTGTGAAGAGCACAGGGCGCCAGTGGTGAATTTGCCAATCCTGGTGTTCTCTGGCAAATGCCAAGCGTCCTGCATGGTGTTGGGCTGTGAGCACAACCCCCATCTGTGGACGTCGGGCCCTCATACCATCCTCATGGAGTCGGTTTCTAACCGTTTGTGCAGACACATTCACATTTGTGGCCTGCTGGAGGTCATTTTGCAGGGCTCTGGCAGTGCTCCTCCTGTTCCTCCTTGCACAAAGGCGGAGGTAGCGGTCCTGCTGCTGGGTTGTTGCCCTCCTACGGCCTCCACCACGTCTCCTGGTGTACTGGCCTGTCTCCTGGTAGCGCCTCCAGCCTCTGGACACTACGCTGAAAGACACAGCAAACCATCTTGCCACAGCTCGCATTGATGTGCCATCCTGGATGAGCTTCACTACCTGCGCCACTTGTGTGGGTTGTAGAGTCCGTCTCATGCTACCACGAGTGTGAAAGCACCACCAACATTCAAAAGTGACCAAAACATCAGCCAGAAAGCATAGGTACTGAGAAGTGGTCTGTGGTCTCCACCTGCAGAACCACTCCTTTATTAAGCGTGTCTTGCTAATTGCCAATAATTTCCACCTGTTGTCTATTCCATTTGCACAACAGCATGTGAAATTGATTGTCAATCAGTGTTGCTTCCTAAGTGGACAGTTTGATTTCACAGAAATTTGAGTTACTTGGAGTTATATTGTGTTGTTTAAGTGTTCCCTTTATTTTTTTGAGCAGTGTATATAAATATTATATATATATTTTGTTATATATTTAAATGTCATGTCATTTTACAGAAGCAAACCTATTGTTAAACACATTGTATGCATGTATACAATTGTGTTTCAGCAAGAACCAGGAGCATGATTCTTCATAACTTATATAGACTGTGTGAAGTGAAGGAAAAGCAATGGTAGGAGAAAAAGCGGTGAGAAAAACACACGCACATGGGGGAAACGAGCATGGTTGCATACCTCATTGCTATTCTGTATCGTGCCATGAATAAAAGAACTTGCTTTGACGAATACAATGGATGTGTGAAATGGTTGAGGACACAAAGCAATAAACATATCCATGTTTTCCCTGTTCTTATCAAAGAAGAAATCCCTTGCTACAGTAAAAATTTAAATCTACACTACATGGCAGGAATGCCTCAACCCATTGCATCAGGCATCCATTCAGTTTAAGACACAAAGGCGGGAGCAGTGGGATGTTGTCAAAATGCCACATAACCTCTTAGAGAGCGTACAGAGCACGTAGTAACAGTGTCAGTTCAGAAAACACTCACGGAAGCAATTTTTTTGAAACATTTTGTTAGTGCTGACAAATGACCAGTCCGGGTACAAAAGCATGTCAGACAGTATAAAACAAGGCCAGTAACAGTACCTCCAGCCTCCTTGTGATGAGCTTGTGATGTTTATTTACTTATTCACTGTACTAATGTTTCTTTAATGATTGTATTGAAAACATAAATGATATGAAATTCCTTAGAGCTCAGACAAAAAGGAAGAGGGATTTTCCGTCGAGAGGCAAACAGTGGCACACTGTTAGAATTTACACTACCGTTCAAATAAGATTTATTATTTATGGTTCCTGTAATGTCAAACCACAACTCAATTTATTAAAAAAAAAGAGAGAGAGAGCCCATCTGTGAGAGGTGTCACTTCACTGGCATAGCTTATTCATTAAAGGGCTTTTTTGTTTTGCTTTGTTTTCAGGTCATCTTCAATGAGAAAACAGCAGTGGGTCATTTGGGCTTTTAATTCACAAAGCCATTTGTAATGCAAAGTGCTTAAGAGAATTATAGAATGTGCTCTTTATACCATACACATTCCTAAATGCTCTGCACGATGTTTTCTCAAGCACTGTGGACGTGATTTTACATGAAAGTGCGTGTGTTTTCCAATTTTCTGTGTTGCACCAAAGTGAAAGCAAACAGGACACGTAGTTCACACTTTGCATGTATTTAACACATCTCTGTGCCCCAGTTGCAATTTTCTTTAATGTATTTATTTATTTATTTATTAGGCTTCCAACATGGTTATAAGAGGCTGATTACGGTGCATATAATACGCACATATAATATAACGAAGCTGTACTTAGCTCAGCTCATGTGAATATTACAGAATGTAGAAAATCACTATCCTGTGTTTTGGGCATCTCCATTACATTTATGATATGTCTGTCCTGTAGGTATTGTGGATGTCTTGCACATATTCAGAGAAACAAATGAGCGCATTGCTAAGTTGCAAGTCACTCTGTGTGCATAGGTTTGCCCTGCAGTTGCTTTGATGTCACTGACACATGGCTCTGTTCAGCTGTGATTAAATTAGCATATCAGAAACTTTCCCTAGGGTCTTGAAAAGCTCAATAAATCTTTTCAGGGTGTATTTAACAATTCTGGCATTGATTCCAGGCTTTACTGAGTGCAAGGGAACAATTGCACAAGTAGATAAACTGAGTGAAGCCAGACTGCCACTTATTATTCACTGTATATATTGTTATGGCTAATACTTGCACAAATGTAAAACTATATATAAATAAAATAAGTCAGAGTCTAAGGCATTTCATCATTCTTGTGCTAAGTAAGACATTGTTTAAAATCAGAAAATTGGGGCACTTTTGGGTAAAGTACTGGCACTAAGGATTGATTAGCAAACTTGTAATGGATTTCTCCTATATCTGTTTGCCAGGTAAAATACTTCAGCAGCTTTGGACTTTCAACACAATCCCTCACTCAGGTGAAATTTTCTGGTATGGCAAAAAAGGTTAAAAAGGACAAAGTATTTATTAACTCAGTTTTTGTTTCATTTATTTATTAGTGTAGCTAATTAAATAAATGGCAGCAAGGAGAACTGGTGTTGCAGCCCAGATTCATCATAACTACAGATGCACTTAGTGATCAGCAGATCATGGTGGAGAATCTAAACCACTGCACTGCCTAAACCGCTTGTCAACATCTTCACTGTTAATGCCTGCAGCTCTTGCTGCAGAGGGTTTCAGGATTCTTCAGAGGTCAGAGTTTCTGTTCATAAATTTTTCAAGCAATGGAACTCAGCTGCTCCCTTCACCTCAGAAAACTGCAGCATTCATTTGGCATTAATATAATTAAAAGACAGCTTCTGGGTATGGGGGGGGTAAAATGCCTCTTTGAATATGCCAGAAAATAAATATGCCACATTGCTTATGCCCAGTTATCTCAGACCTGTGAAATAGATTGTTTCATGTAAAGGTCATTTGAAGAAGCAATCTAATAAAAATGTTTGGCTGCAAGCTGAAGATAAAAAATTAGTCTTTGTCCCTTTACGACAAATGTACCAAATTACCTTTTTTTATATATATATATATATATATATATATATATATATATATATATATGTATATACATTGCACTGCAACTTAAAAAAAACACCAGGAAGTAGTAAACCACTGCAAAAGCACACAAAACACAATGGCAATGGAAAAACACAACAGAAGTAGAAAGAAATAAACAAAATCTCATAAAAACACAACCAAAGTGTTTCTGGGGCGACAATAACATGATGAACAGCTGTGGACTGCTCTGAGACGTGCTTAAAGAAGCGAAGGATTCTACAGTGCTGTGAGGAATGAGAGGGTCGTGTGTATTTTAATCACGTGATTCATGTTCTAATGTAGATACATGTTTGCTATTAGATGTTTACTCTTAGCTTGTTACTTGCGTGACTGTTCTGCCACATTATTGTCTCCCTAAAAATACTTCCGTTGTGTTTTGTGAATTTTTTTCCTATTCTTTTTTGTGAGCTTTTGCAGAATTTTTTTCTATACCTACTGTGTTTTATTCAACTTCCATTGTGTTTTGTGTGCGTTTTGCAACGTTTGTCTGTTTGCTGGTGTTTTCTTAAGTTGCAGTGCGTTTAAACTCTCAGGGCCACATATACTGTATACTGTATACACCTAGAAGTCTGTTGTGGTAAAGGTAGACTTTTTTTTCCTTTGGTGTAAAAAAAAAATCCTATTTATTTATATATACACTGCTCAAAAAAATAAAGGGAACACTCAAATAACACATCCTAGATCTGAATCAATGAAATATTCTCATTGAATACTTTGTTCTGTACAAAGTTGAATGTGCTGACAACAAAATCACACAAAAATCATCAATGGAAATCAAATTTATTAACCAATGGAGGCCTGGATTTGGAGTCACACACAAAATTAAAGTGGAAAAACACACTACAGACTGATCCAACTTTGATGTAATGTCCTTAAAACAAGTCAAAATGAGGCTCAGTATTGTGTGTGGCCTCCACGTGCCTGTATGACCTCCCTACAATGCCTGGGCATGCTCCTGATGAGGTGGCGGATGGTCTCCTGAGGGATCTCCTCCCAGACCTGGACTAAAGCATCCGCCAACTCCTGGACAGTCTGTGGTGCAACGTGACGTTGGTGGATGGAGCGAGACATGATGTCCCAGATGTGCTCAATGGGATTCAGGTCTGGGGAACGGGCAGGCCAGTCCATAGCTTCAATGCCTTCATCTTGCAGGAACTGCTGACACACTCTAGCCACATGAGGTCTAGCATTGTCCTGCATTAGGAGGAACCCAGGGCCAACCGCACCAGCATATGGTCTCACAAGGGGTCTGAGGATCTCACTGTACTAATGGCAGTCATGCTACCTCTGGCGAGCACATGGAGGGCTGTGCGGCCCTCAAGAAATGCCACCCCACACCATTACTGACCCACTGCCAAACCGGTCAGCTGAAGGATGTTGCAGGGCAGATCGCTCTCCACAGTGTCTCCAGACTCTGTCACGTCTGTCACATGTGCTCAGTGTGAACCTGCTTTCATCTGTGAAGAGCACAGGGCACCAGTGGTGAATTTGCCAATCATGGTGTTCTCTTGCAAATGCCAAGCGTCCTGCATGGTGTTGGGCTGTGAGCACAACCCCCATCTGTGGACGTCGGGCCCTCATACCATCCTCACTTTCTAACCGCTTGTGCAGACACATTCACATTTGTGGCCTGCTGGAGGTCATTTTGCAGGGCTCTGGCAGTGCTCCTCCTGTTCCTCCTTGCACAAAGGCAGAGGTAGTGGTCCTGCTGCTGGGTTGTTGCCCTCCTACAGCCTCCTCCACGTCTCCTGGTAGCGCCTCCAGCCTCTGGACACTACGCTGACAGACACAGCTAACCTTCTTGCCACAGCTAATTGCCAATAATTTCCACCTGTTGTCTATTCCATTTTTACAACAGCATGTGAAATTGATTGTCAATCAGTGTTGCTTCCTAAGTGGACAGTTTGATTTCACACAAGTTTGATTTACTTGGAGTTATATTGTGTTGTTTAAGTGTTCCCTTTATTTTTTTGAGCAGTGTATATAGTGTGACCAAAACAGATAATATACAGTTGTGACATAATGTTAGCACTGTATTGATAGTCAGAAGCAACATTTTCCCCCAAAGGCTGACAAACAGCTACAGCAGGGATAATGTGCTAAGTTTCCAGTGGCACTAAGCGAGACCTAACCTCCTGAAAGGTGCCCCACCTTACTTCACTCACTCCTGCTGTGTCTAAACAAACATAACAACAACAATGAAAGCCACTAATCAAAAATGAGGAGGATTCATTCTTGTGGGCTTGATAAAAGAAAGAAGAAAAAGAGGACGAGGATCAAAAAAGCAAGACCTTGGTGAGTGGGCACAGATAATAATTACTGTAAATATAATGATAATTAATTAAACGGTCTTAGCTCTGGAGGAGAGACACTTGAATAATGTAACTTTCACGAGCATCAGAAGTGGATGTCACACTTGTAGTCTGCTGACCGTGATGTGAACAATTTGATCGCGCTCGGCCAGGATTTGAGAAACTGGCAGTCAACTTGTTAGACTGGTCTTGGACAGTTACTGAAATAAACATGGTCTGGGTTTTTTTTTGTTTGTTTCTTTTTTTGTTTGTTTGTTTTTTTGGGGGGGGGGGGTCTTTGCCTTGAGCCCCAACAGACTAGTATCACCACTAGTGTTTGCCCTAGGATAATAATAATATATCCATTTAACAAAAACAAGGAAACATGAAGAAAATTCCTGTCCTGCCAAAAATGTTAAAACATCTCACAAAACAATCTTTTGCCTTGAAGAACTTTTCAGAATTAATGAGCAGCGGTTTATCTTTGACAAGCTGCTTTCATGTCAGCATCACCTCTGCTAATCATCCAATAATTTCTTTCTGCTTATCTGTCTGTTTTGGCTGCATTCGGATTCTCTGTTAAGTGGCAAGATAAAAACTCTAAAGACAGGGATGGTTTTTTCTTGTGTTACATCCCCTTTGGTTACTTTGCATGCCTCTGACACCAGCAGGCTATTATAAAGAGGTTAAATCCTCGGTCACCGCAGACAGTTGATGGCGTGACCGGCTCCCTTCATCATCTTTTCGACTTCACTTTGATGTCGATTATTAATGTGGATTTCTTCTTATTAAGCTGCCAAACAAATAATTAGTGTTACTCAGTTAAAAGCTCAAATTATGTGCCCTTGTCTTATTCATCTTCTACACTGATTTTGTCTGATGTCCTTTCATTTAAGAAAAAAAAAAGATCACAAGAGCTTTAAAAACATAGTAAGTCCAATATATTTGCAACTCCATTCAAATCTGCAGTAATGCAGAGGCTGATATTTCTGATATTATTTGTTTTTCTTGTTTAACCTGTAATGGTGTGTGTGTGTGTGTGTGTGTGTGTGTGTGTGTGTGTGTACTCAAGCCATTTTCTATATAAGTGTAACTTTCCATCCAAAGACGGAAGAAAAAGCTAATTGTGCACGTGCAGGCGCGAATGATGCCATTTTGTATGCACTTCATAAGGGTTCCCTGTTCACCACAGTAAGATGCAATCTGCTTCCCTTTCAACAAGTGCAAAGATGACTTGTTCATTGGCTGAGGAGATGTGGAGGGCACCGTGCCACATGGCTTACAGTCATCAACGTTAAGTAGTGTCAGACCACTGTTACCAATCTTGGAGGAGGCAGCTGTCTTCCAGTCACTCAGGGAACAAAAGTTCCTTCCAGATGTTCTGACGCTGAGAGCTCAGTCTGAATTATAAAATTTGACTATGAATAGGGAAATGAACTGTAAGCTGGTTAATTTCAGTAATTGTCACTTACAGTTTCAAGTATTTGCTTTCAGATCTAAATTGCTGCATAAAAAAACATAGTTAAAAAAAAAACACACTGTCAGCCATGCAGTGTAAGCTTGCTAAATTCGTTTTATGCAGTTCAGATTCTGTCTGTGCTCACACTGATCTCTATTTATTTTGATTAAAGTGCCACATCACATCCTATCATAATAACAGACAGCATATTATTTAAACAGACAGATATTTAATACACTTTGTGGCTGCTACACACACACACAGAGGACAGGATACATGCAGTATGAGGGCAGTAAAACTAATTTAAGAATTTAAATTGGTTAAGTCAAAGCAGTAGATGATGAGATGAAATTTTTTTAACAACGGTGTTATTACGGTAAGTAATTAAACTGACGATGAAGAACAGTACTGTTAAAAAATTCCACCTAAAGTCTTCAGCCGAGTGGTCAGTAATTGGATCACCTGAATTTGATGATTTGGATTTGTGAATGAATAATTTAGCAATATAGTGTATCTAAAACATGTGGTCTGGCAATAATATATTTCCAGCACTGGGAAATAAGAAAAGTTTCATTCTCAAAGTTTTCTTCTTAAAACACTTTTTTTTCTCTCTCTCTCTAAGGAAGGGGTTTGCATCTGTTAATATTAAACTGATTTACATTGCTGCATTCTGTGAAGGTTTTTGGGGTTTTTTTTGCATTTAAGCAGTCTCAACCCAAATTATACAATTTTTTTCCCCCTATAATGCCTTTTGACAGCCTCCAATATGATTGCAAACTACAGTACATGGCATTCAGCCATAGGCTATCTGTGTGGGCTGGGATTGTAACAGAGGTTTCATAAACATACTAAAAGAGAGCAATATTGCTTTCAGTAGGAAGGGCAACTGGGCCGGGAAATAAAACACAAAATGAAATGTAGCTGCATTATAGTATAATGTTTTCAGCTAAGGAATGTATTTAATGTGATTGCTGAACATTTGAGCAAATTGATTTGAAAATTACATGTGTTTTTTCTCTTTCATTCAGGTCCTCAAAGAGATCATGTGGGATTTTTATTTTATTTTATTTTCATATTCAGTCTCCTATAAAATACAGTCTGCAAATGTTTGGCTACTTTGTGTCATAAAAATATACCAACAGACAACAAAACAGAACCATAAGCAGCAGTTTAGGATGCTCTAAGGTTCCCAGGCAAAAATTGCACCCTTTGAGAATGCCATTACAGCAGGAAAAGGTTTAGTTTCACTGCATTATACATTACTCTGTATGTTTGTATAATGATGGGTGAATCATGAACTAAAAGTATCTGCTCAGCAGGTCATCTGTCAAGGTTCCTGACAGTACCAGCTGGCCTGTTCTGGCTGCCAGGGGCACAGGCAGGTTAGAGGGTGGGCCTCCCACAATCATGGTTCTCTTTTCTATATCAGGGGCTGTAAACACAGCCAAGCCTCAAGTTGTGGTGAGCCTTCCTCCAGAATAAAAGCATAACGGATCCAAAAAAAACAACAGAAGGAAAGGAGGAGCAGATTGCCCACGCAGCCATTCATGTCCAGCACATTATTGCAGGTTCTGAGTTCAAACTGGGTCGAGGATGAAATATCAGAATCACTGAGGATACAAGATCAAAGGTTTGTGCAAGTGTGTATGTGTGCGTATTAGCCGGTAATGCTATTTTGTGATCAGTAAGAGTGAAGAAAATGTGAAGATGATAAAAAAAATCGAAGGTCCCCTGGAAATTACTCTCAGTTAGAAGATGAGCATGTTTATGGGTTTTGCTTGATTGGTTATCTGTGGCTATGTCCTCAAATATTTCCTGCATGTCAGCATGTGTGAGACAACAGGGCAGAAGGAAAAAGGCATTTGTTTTAAACAAAGTTTGCACAAATCTTTGTGCCAATACCTACTTGAACAAAAATCATTTTCCAACAGATATTAACAAAGTTACAGAGTTTTTTCCCCTTTGCTCTGACAAGAACGTGACATTTACTGTAACAGTTACAGTCAAGTCAAGATACATTCTTAATCTTGTACACTCTGTTTTGTTTTGTTTATTGCTGATTTCCTTTGTTGTAGGAATAAATATCCAGCTTTTATCATCTCTTATTCCCAGCGTTGTTGGATCTAATGTTTAAATATGCACCTTAAAGTAGAGCCCAACCGATATACAGGCGGTGCTGATATATAGGCCAATATTTGCTATTTGCTGGTATATACCCTTTTACTGTTTGTAAACAATGATGACGTAGGTAGCGAAGCATGTGCATTTTGGAAACAGAAATATGGCGCAGTTCAACAGCGTTTCAATCTATGAGAAGGGATTATCAACTAAAGACTGTGAAAACTACCTGCAAAAATTAACTTTGACCATTGGCAACTGACTCCCCGATCCCTGTGGTACGTTAGCAAGTGGCCCAGTATCCATTGGCCAGATATATACGAGAAACCTAGTGCATACACCAGAGAGAAGTTAGGCGCCTACAAGTCACTGGATGCTTACAATTATGTTGTTTGCGGCCATGTACCGAACATCAAATATCATGACAGACTCTGAGTTTTGTGTCTTGAAGGCAAAAGTTCTTCCAAGTCAAAGACAAGGAAACAGGACTGCTGTGTATGAGGCTCGTCATTGTAAACAATTCAGAGAACTACGTCCTCACAGCGGATTGTACCTGCATGGCAGCATGAGTACTTCCTCAGATTGCTTTTCTAGCTCGCGAAGAGTTTTCCGGCTGCAGATATTATTGATTTACAAAGGAAAAAATATATACTATTCCAGTCAAAAGTCTGGGCACACTCAACCATTCATATGTGAGTCTGCTCATACTTTTGACTGCATATTGGAATCTATAGTGCGATTAAATATTAATTTAAAAATCAGGACTCTCTGAGTCCAGCGATGCCTCACCTGTAAATAGCCAGCCACACTACAGTTTAAAAGCCAAATAGCATTTCTGATCGTGTCCTCAGTCCAATTTTTATCAATACATTTGATGGCTTGCAACCACAGGCGCCTCCGTTTTCTGTCAAACGGCCGTGATCCCGTGGGAATTCAGTACAACTTCAGTCTGCTTTTGGTAGAGTAGAAATTCTGACAGCCAAACACACAACAGCCAGACACTTTGATGCTGATATCGCTTTTAAACCACGTTTAACTGCTGTGCAGTCTCTTGTCCTTATTGATTTGAATGGAGTAGCAGTTCACTTCCGTTGCCAGAATGCGCACACATCCTTTGATGACGTAGGCTGTAAAAGGGTCTATTATCAGCATCAACAATTTTAACAGCTGATAAATGAATATTTAAAACGTAAAGAAGAGACAGAAAAAACACCTTCAAACCATTTTCTAAGCATTGATGTTGCATAGTTTGTCCACCACAGGGCACTCTGCAACCTACCTGTTGGCAACACATGTTTGAAACTCATACATACAAATACAGTCAGCTGATCTGAGCAGAGTCAGGCAGCGCATAAATGAGTTGTGAGATATATATATATATATATGTATGTATTTATGTATGTATGTATGTGTGTGTGTGTGTGTGTGTGTGTGTGTGTGTTGATATATCACATTTATAAATTGTCCAATATTGGTATTGGTCTTAAAAGTCGTATATCGGTCAGACACTACTTTATCTTGACCTTTTTTGTTGCTGTTGTTGTTTTTATTCATATTACACCAAATTTGAAAATGATCATTTCTGGCTTTTAGAGATCATGCTGTAGACTAATTTTGTGACAAAATGCATTCTCGTCTGCCACCATAAGATACAATTCCCCCAAAGTCAAGCTAAGCTAAGCTAGTAATCATCTGGCTCTTCTTTTGTGCCTCACATCAGTCTTGGAGGTAAATTTTAAACTATTAACTCACTGTATACACTAACTCAATAAGATTCATGTGCGCACATTCGTCAGTGTAAAAGAGCTTTTGGCAAATAAAAAAAATACATAGAAAGAGGATATGTACGTGCTGAACAATCCATTTTATATTGCAGCAATATCAGAAAATATGCCTATCCTCACTTCAGGAATTAAATCTCATTGTAGTGAGCCAGCCAGCCTAAAACCCTATAAAGTCAAAATTACATCTTAAAAGCAGACAAATCCAGCACCTTGAAGGAGGGCATGATTAAAGCGTGTCCAGTAGTAAGACTCTAATTTTCCTACAAAATTACCCTCTGTGAGACACTTTCTGGAAGATTTAAAGCCTGGCAATTAACTTTGTGATGTAACACACCCTTTATTAGCTTTAGTATCAGACAATTCTCTCAAAAGATAAATTTAAGAAATAGAATAATCATGTAAAGCGCTTTCTAGGTAAAATAATGGCAAGTGAAATCAGTGAAATTGTCAGGGAGGCTGGAGTTTATTTTGGCAGCATATCTGTGCATCCCACCAGCACTGAGGGTGAGAAGCCAAGCAGTTGGCGGTGAGGGGAGCCCAGGTAAAAAAAAAACTGAGGTTGCATCATTAATTTATCCCAGTTTACATTGTGGTAGAGAGTTCAAAGCTAGCTTTTTTTTGGATCTCCTATATGTGTCTTTTCTCTTCCCTCTGGCCCTGACCGGCCTGGCCTTTTGGACATTGGAGGCAGGTGGAGTAGCAGGTCAGAGTAAGAAGAGGAAGCAGCGTAGATCCTGCCAGTCACAAAGGGCCCAGAAGACTGAGTGGCCAGGCCCTGCAGGACAAACTGGCAGATGGCTGCCTCAGGATAATGACCAGGTGACATCTGCAGAGTGAACAAGCCATCAGGCTAACAGACTCACCTTGACCCACCAGGGAAGCCAAGCTGGCTTTTCTCCACCTCCTCCTCCTCCTCCTGCAATTCCCTCAGGTTACACCCACAGCCCGAGAAGTATAACAGAAGTTTATTGATTTACTAAGTTTCTCAAGTCCCCCAAAAAAAGAGGTGTGAGAATGTCCTGGGAAAAAAAACATTAACAGATTTAATGTGGGTGTTTGAAGTGAATTTTCTTTTATTCTCTAGAGACCAGACTGTGAGTAAATTAGCCTCTGAATCATTCAGCTTTTTTTTCTGCAATTCTAACCCAAACTCCATAACCATCAGATTGTCAGATAAACCAGGCTAAATGCAAAAAAAAAATAGCTGTTTTCCCCCTCTATTTCACTTACCACATTGCTGCTGACGAGTGATTTTTAAAAGGCAAAGCTTGCCTTGTCCAAAGACTAAGACATTGACTACGTGATGCTGTGCACAAAGGTCATCTTTTGACAGCGCTGAGATCATGAGAAGGTCAGATTCTCTGTGCCATTTGGAAAAGACGCAGTGTGATACCAACCTGCCAATATAATTCCAGCATGTCTTTTTCATCTCAGTGTTAACACCATACATTGTTTACTCAATAGTTTACTGTGGCTGCATGACTGCTGGAAAACTGAGGTTTGGAATAAAGTTAGGAGAAACTTTGAAGAGGCTGAAAAAGGAAGGTGTGTGCTCTTGAATGGAAATGAACTGAAAATAGCACAGCACTCACAACAGGTGTGTACACAAAGCACCAAAAAAAGGGCACAGTTTTTGTGTTTTTATATTCAAGTGACAAGAACATTTAAAAGCATTTTGAGGAGACAGTAAATAAGTTGCAACGCCACACCAGAATTAATAGAAAAACAACGGTACATGATGACGTGCATTGTGGAAATTCTTGACTCACGAATACGAATGTCAGTTTAGAATCAGATTGTTAAGTTGTATATATGTAAAAAAAAAAAAAGAAAAAGAAAAAAAGAAAAAAAAATAATTCCGCTACTTTGTGAGTCTGCTCATTGGCAGGGGTAGTAGATAGGAAGAGCATGAGCATTAAGTGTAGTGGAAAATGCTCTGCATAGTAAGTGCAATAATTATGTAATGCCTATGTCATTTTGTAAAATTCATACAATTACGTGTGGTTAGCCTTCTCTAAACTCAAGAGTAAGAAAGAAGGACACGTCCATATGCCTTGTGTGCTCAATATTACATACAGACTCACTTTTTAAAAAAATATTATTATTAACTTGCTGGTTTAATATGAATAAACTTAGCACATAAAGTAAGGACATTTGTGTTTGGTTGATTATTTCTTTGTTGTAACAATGTGTCTTGGCAATAAATCTTGTAGCGTTGAAAAGCCTATTTATTCCCTCTTATATGGTGCCACATTTATAATGAAAATGCATTTGTGGGTTGCACCCATGAAAAACTTGACAAATATTCTCTGCCAATGCCAAACAGCGTATTCTGCTATTGACTCTTGTTTGGTGTTGTTTATTGAGTTGGATTGAAGTCTGAAGAAACAAGACATTTTGGCAATTTAACAATTTATTGATTTAACAAACAGGGGCCTCATTAGCATATGGAAGAGCCATACACAGCCACAACAGCCTGGCACCTCCTCGTCATGCTGGACAACCAGCATTTGTTGCAATTCAGCCAGCGTGGTTGTGTTGGTTACTCGGGCACAAACAGCACGCCCAAACTGATCCCACAAGTGTTCAGTGGGGTTGAGGTCAGGACTGCAGGTAAATTCTGGAGGTAGTCTCTGATAAACCCCACTCTGTGGGGGCAAGCGTTGCCATCTTAGAGGGTGGAGTTTGGCCCCAGACTGTGGAGATATGGGATTGCCACTGGTTGCAGAATCTCACTGAGATTGCCTCCAATGATTCTCAGCACCTGGGGTACCAGAAGCAGAATAAGTTGTTTTGCACTGGCAGAGAAGATTTGTAAAGTTTCACTCAGCCAAACACAAATTTCCCTCCTTTTTGTGCTCAGTTTATTTTTTATTGTTGGAACTTGTTTTTCAGGACCTCGTTACCTTCTGTTAGTACAAAGCTAGCATTAAACTCTTGCCTTTGCTTGTTTTGTCTAAATCCTTTACACAGCCAAGCAGTAGACGGTGAACTCATACATAATATGGAAGAAGCCATCATCTCTCACATATCTCAGCCAATTAAACCTATCTGCAGTCCAAACTGGTGCCAATGAAATCTTGTGACTGCATTCAAATGATGATAGATTGTGTGGCGTTTGCTTGAATCAATTACACAAGAGCGGGGTGAATATAAATGACTTAGTGAATGCAGTGCATACTGTACTTCAGCAGGATTAAAAAAAAACTGTGTTAGGAAAGCAATGTATTCGTTTGCTCTGTAAATAGCTTATGTGGGCTGTTGTGGACTGTTAAAGTGATCTTTCCCAGATATGATAATTTAGATGAATCAATAAAATATGCAGAATCTGCCATCCAATATTTCACAAGTGTTATTTGCTTGGAGCAGACAAAATTTTGTCAGTATTTGAGTTTTTTAAAAAGTTTGTTTTAATAAATACATTATTAAGTAATTGTAGCAATTCCTCTTGTTAAACACATGCTTGCTTACTAATCCTGCTCCTATTACACCCGATTTCTAGCAGCTGACGTGCTTGTATTGATGAAATATCCACCAAATCCCTGTTTCTGTTCTCCATCCAGTCAGTCGAGAGCTCTGTTCCACACCTTGCCATTTTTGTGCTGTTCCCTGTAAAACTGTGGAGAGACACTAAATGACTTTCACTCTCCAAGTCTTCCTAGCTTCACTAAGCTCTCCTAGCTTATGCACACTGCTTAGGATGCATTTTCAAGCAGCTAACCCACTTTCGGCTCTTCCTTATAGACAAAAGGGACACTTCTGGGGTTTCACTGACTTTTGTATTCAAGTGTGGCATTGCAAGACTCTCTCCAACAGCTTAAAGTCTCAGACAATGAGGTATTATAATGGTATTTGTATAAAAATCCACGGTCACCTTTTAAGAATGGTCATGGTGCACAGGCTGTTTTAGATGTGATGAAGATGTATCTGGAGGTTTTCCCAAGGTGGGAGCTTTCTGAAAGAAAAGGCTGTAGATACAAAATATAACATCAAAATAAAGAACAAAGCCCAAATTTATATTCTCATAAGGACCGGGTCAACCCACTAACACAAATATTCATCCTGTTATTCCGGTTCATACTGTATGGGATCTTTCCCTTTTCTCATTTGGGGGTTGATCCTCAGTCTTAGACAAATAAGTGAGGACCAGCTCTGTGAGTATTTGGATCCTATCCAGACCCATCCAAACAAAAATACTCTCTCATTACCTTCTCTGCGGGGAGGTGGAGAGCGGCACTCTGATCCGCTGGCATGCTTAAATCCATCTCTTTCATGTGTCACTGACTTGTTGTTTTGCTTCTTTGCAGAATTTGAGTCGTAACCCCTTACAAGATTTCTTTAACCTAGTGCACAGTGTTTGAGTTTGATGAAAGCACAACAGGTGCATGAGTGACAACTGTGTCCATGCAGATTTGACAGAATTAGGAGAGTTTACTCAATCATGCTTTAAGGGGAATATCAAGACTTCTGACACTACAATCCTGACACCGGTAAACAGGCCTGCCAGTTTATTGAAGTCTTCAAAAATGATAATTTTTGACATGTACAGTTTTGTTTTGGGTTTTTTTCAGCATTCCAAACATCTCCACAAATAAGTCCAAAGGAATCATATAAGAATCTTTCATTTTATTTGCGGCTTTAAAAAAATAGCACAATCAATGGTAAAAAATTTATCAGGCGAGTTGTGAGGAATTACAGTCTGTAGAAAAATGCTTGGAAAGAAACATTATTGGCAGCTCTGCTCTGCTCCACTCTGTGTTAAGGGGAGGACCTTACAAAAACATGGTGAAACAGAGAGCAGAGCACATGAAATAAACTCCATCCATAAATTTTTTTCCATTTATCCTTTTCAGGATTTTATGTGAGTCTGTGTGTGTGTGAAGGGGGGTGGCTATCCCAGCTGTCATAGGGGAAAAAGGCAAGGTACACCAGGGTACAGGTCACCAGCCTGTCACAGAGAGACAGACAACCATTCACAGTCATTTAGAATCACCAGTTAACCTAACCCCACTAACTGCATGTCTTTGGACTGTGGGAGGAAACCCAGAGAAAATCCACACAAACACAGGGAGAACATGCAAACTCCACACAGAAAGGTCCTGGTCACATGGTGTATTTGAATCTAGGACCTTCGTGCTGTGAGAGAGGAGTGCTAACTACCATGCCACCATGCTGCCCATGAAATAAACTCACACAACAATTAAACAACAGCAAAAGGGATGCACAAACTGAAGTGAAATGGGCTTTAGTCTCTGGTTGATCAAATCCTACCAGAATATATCACATGAAAAATCCATTATTTCAGACTACTTGTAAAACAGTGCAATGTTTAACATTAAGTTCTTACTAAGTCAGCTCTAACCTAACTGATACCATGTTAAAGAAGTCAGCAGTGTGGCTGAATTTGGTTAAAGTAGGTGGCCAAAATGTTGGGTTCAAACTTGCAAGTAGCAGCATGCATATCACAGCTGTACATCCTGACATATCATCTGAAAACTGTGCCAGCTTTCATATTAAAGGCCTGAGGCTTTGAGTGTGAATATATCAGAACTGGAATATTTCAATATATTTGGTCTAATAATTATTTTATAAGAGCATCTGTCAGGAGACGCAGCTACACCTAGACCAAATTGAATGTGAAGTTCCCTCTCTGATCCAAATGGAAATTTTTTATCATGTTTTGTGGAATTTATTGCACAGGTCATGAGATCCGTTAGCATTTCTCCTCAGTCGTTCGTTTAATGGGACCAGCAGTTGAAAGAAATCATCTAAACATGGGCAGGTGCACACTGGTTTGCTCCAACTCTGTAGACACATGTTGCTAAAAACATAACTCACACACACACACGCACACACAGACAGACATATATATATATATATATATATATATATATATATATATATATATATATATATATATATATATATATATATATATATATATATATGTATATATATATATATAGTGCATGTGTGTGTGTGTGTGAAAAAAAAAACATTGACTCTGGCATATGCCTTTGTTCAAGCTACCACAGCAGCAGTCACTGCACTAGTAACTTACAAAAGAAGTTCAGCATGTGCGCATTATACAAATCAATACTGAATTTCATTAGGAAAATCAAGCAAAAGTGCCAGTATTGATTTGATGCCTGACATATTCTATGTATATTTTTAGGTGACAGCTCAGGAGATATCTTAATCTTTGCTCGAGACCTTCAAATGCCAAGATTCATTTCTCTCTGCTCCCTTTGGAATGATGTTATTATGGTTGGGGAGATGACAGTTGTATCAATTATGCAAAAGGTGAGGGTGTATGGAAGGGATCTATGCAAATCATGTTCACCCCACAGATGACAGTGAAATAAATGAAAATCCTCATTTCAAAGTAGTGAGTTCAGCTAAGTTCCCACCAGTTAGGCTCCTGCAAAGTCTGTTAATGTAAATGTACCATATCTATCTATCTATCTATCTATCTATCTATCTATCTATCTATCTATCTATCTATCTATCTATCTATCTATCTATCTATCTATCTATCTATCTATCTATCTATCTATCTATCTATCTATCTATCTATCTATGATAGCAGCTCATAAATATTTCCATGCCTGTACTGTATGAACACAGGAGGCTTATACTCAGGTCGGAGTATAAGCTCTCTCTCTCTCTCTCTCTCTCATATATATATATATATATATATATATATATATATATAGTGTGTGTGTGTGTGTGTGTGTGTGTGTGTGTGTGTGTGCGTGTAAGCAGAGGAGAGTGGTTTCAGAAGCTGGATGATCCACTGGCATGTTTTCTTGTGTGTATCCTTCCCTGTTCCTCCATATCCTAATCCTCTCCCTCTTTGTCTCAAAATCTCTGTTCCTTCCTGCTTCCTTCCTCCTTGCTCACACACTGGACATTCTCACATCAACAGCTCCACCAACAGGTGAAAACATGCCAATCTCAAGCTGTCAAAGGCAATGTGCAGTTACAGCCTGACTCTGAAATGCAGCGCCACACACTTTCAGGGTCTGCGTTTTAAATTTCCTGTTAACTGTGAGATGTTTTCAGATGAACTCTCCAAGTGAAGGAAGCCTATCCATCATCTTTCAACAGGCAGCAATGCCAGCTCAGCAGAATCAAAGGATTACGGGACACTGTACTTTGAGACAGAGCTGCTTCAGTCATTCCTTCCATAAGTTGACTAAAATATTGTCTGTGACAAGCTCAGTAAATGAGCTTCTCAACATTTTACTCTCCAGTGGATGTCTCCATACTGGCTTTCATCTTCAGCCCTGCATAGAGTTGCAATTAAAAATAATTGAGAGACCTTACAGACCTCAAATTAAATTTCCAAAACCTTTCACTGGGAGGCAGCACTGAGGCAAAGAGCGTGTATCTTGTGGAGATCCATGATCCCCAAACACAGACAAATCCGAAGGACAGTGTGATATATTTAAAGCACTGCTGCACCACATTAGAATGCATTTATTTTCAATGTGTAAATGAAAAACATTAGGCATGTATGGATATCTGTTTTAAGATAACTGCCCTGCTCATGTTCACAAGCATGATTCCACATCATAAGCTAAGAAACATATAGATATATCTCCTAATGGTTCATAAAATGACTTGCTATTCAAACATAAAGAAGCCAGCTCATCTTCTTGTGAAAGACAAGATTCAGATTTTACTGCTCATAAATGCCTTATTGTCCATTTATATGATTTTTGCTTGAAGGTTCAACAAAAATCATGTTATTCCACAAAACTGCAAAGCATCAGTGAGAACTTTATGAGCTTCAATAAAATTGCAAATCTAATGTATTTGGTCTCACACTGAATATAAAACATAACATCATGTTTTACAGTGACTTTGTAGTCATTGTATGTGCCCTGTGAAGCAGGACTGCTTCAATGACTGCTTCACTTCACAGTGAGTACCTGATCAATTTACACTGCCTCACTAATGAGAAGAGTTTAGAGGCATTAATGCAAGTGTTAACTGACTTTATTTTAATGTGGATCATAAACTGGGATGTTTAGGTATATTTGAAGTTGCGTTAAAATGGTACAGCAACAAAAAAAATTTTAATATAACTGTTGTATAAGAAAGAAAGAAAGAAAGAAAGAAAGAAAGAAAGAAAGAAAGAAATGGAAATTTCTGCTGTCATTTCTATCGCCGCCAGGTGGCGCTGCTTCTATTTCAGCCCGAAGCGCAACCGGAACACGACGTGGCAGTTTGCTTCCTGTTTTTTTTTTTTTTTTTTTTTAACTGTATTGACATCCGTCTCACAGGTTCGTGTCATATCTTACATCTGTTGAACAGACTTGCTCAGCCTTTGTAGCAGCTTTTAATTCATTTCTCCCGCAGCTGCTGGTGTGCGGTGAGGAGGCTGTTGCCTTACATGAAGAGCGGGCTGTAGGAGCTCAGCAGCCAGAGAGGAGAGATGATGGCGGGGCTGCTGTTGGCGTTTCTCTGGGGGCTGCTGGAGGTCTGCAGCTGTGTTTCAGCCAACAGAGGAGGGTATCCCTCATTTACCGATGAAATCCCTTTCAAAATCACCTGGCCGGGTGCTGAATTTACGCTGGTATGTCTCCTCTTTTAGCGTCACCTTTTTATGAGGAACTCATTTGCTGTAGCAGGGTCAGGAGACGTTGCTGTCACTTTACAGATTTTCTAAGAGGTCTTTCTCTTTCCTTCACACTCTCATGTACAGCCAACTTCAGGTGCACCTTACAGTGAGGAAGACTTTGTCATCATGACAACAATAGAGAAGGAGAAGTACAAATGTCTCCTCCCTTCACTGAACACTGGAGAGGAGGTGAGCACTTCTGACAGTTTCTGTAGATTTCTGCGTTAAATGCGATGAAGACAATCTGATTAAAGCAGTAACACACGAGCAGCTGTACTTTTCACGTCTTTATTAAATACTCAGTGATTGCAGGTTTTTTTTAAAAAACAAAGCAAAAAACAGTAATCTAATGTGTGCTTAAGGTTTTTCCACATTTGAAGCAGCAAAGATTGTTTGGTGGGTCATTCCACAGAAAATAAACCAAATCAGAAATATTTATTAAAAATTAGCTTCCTCAGGACCTAAAGTTGTTTGAACATGTGAATAGCAATGTTATTAATAGAATATGACCAAATTAGAAAATTACATTTTGCACAAAAGGAAACACGGCTAGGAAACATCTTGTCAAAATGTAGGTATAAAGGAGGCTTATATGACCAGATTCTGAAGCATGAAGCAGGTGTAAAATTGATTTGGTTGTTTTTAACTGAGCTTGAATGTGTTTTTCAGCTCAGTTTTATGTGGCCTGCTCCTGTACTTACCAAGTAATCAGGTTAATTGTTAATTAAGAAGTGCAGCATTTCCACCCACCCCTATAAACCTCATGGACGTGTGACTTGGAAAATTTTCATAGTATGACGAAAAAATTTGCATGGTTTTCCTAAACATACTAAAAGCATTGTGCAGAAAAAACATCAGCTGATTCTCATGCGGGAGACTTTTCTTTTCATGGAATAAACCAGTGACTCTATAACCATGCTATAATTACAGTAACTTCCATATATCAATATAGAGATACATTAAGCTGGGAAATGTTGCTAAAACTTTTCTGTTTGTCTATAATTATGACTTGAATGAAGATCAAACCACATTTTATGCATTCATTTGGATTTATGTAACAGAAAGGCATCCTAAATCCAAAAAAAAAAACATTGTGGGATGTGATAGTAGCAAAGCTCCCAGTGGGAAGATTTAAAAAACAAAAGATGATTTACACAGAAACTGTTTACGGTTTCATTTTCCCTCATTTCTCAGAATTTAATAAAAAGGTGTGTTATCTGTCTCACTCTTGTTACATTTGTTTGGTGCCGCTTGATGTCTCAGGATGACGATAAGGAGTACGGCGGGCCCGAGCCGGGCGAACTGCTCGAGCCGCTGTTCAAACGAAGCAGCTGCTCCTACAGGGTGAGATG